>BPTQ01000004.1:59720108-59908967 GCA_019973895.1 Chrysanthemum seticuspe | reverse complement strand
TTCTTTTTCATTCTTCAACCCCTTCAGTGCTTACCGAGACTTCATTACTAGAACCTTGTTGGGTTTATTCCAGTTCTAGCTCTATCTCAGTCCGCACTCTTCCCATATCTCACTTTTCTCCTTTTTTCATCATACCTAAGGACTCTACACTATCTAGTGGATTGTCCCTGGGTAGATCCCTCCGGCTCTGGCGGGATCGTGGGAACGAATACCTAACCTAACCATCCTTATATCACCATACATAAAGTAAATTTGGTCGATCTTTTTGGTATTGTTCATCAGCCATTGGAACCAATTGAAAACCATTTGAAAACCAATCCAGGTACTTCTGATATATTATCATAGCATTTTGTACCTGAATCGTTTTTGATATTTTGGAAAACGGCTCCCCCTCAACATGTGCATCATATGTTTGAAATCAGTTTGACACATGGAGGCAAGAAGAAGAATTCACTTCTTTGATCAATTATTTTCTAAAAATATCGACATTACTTTCCCAATCAAAATCAGTATTTATCATACAGTTAAAGTTATTTTCGGGAAAGAATGTGGTTCTCAAAAATTTGCTCCCCCTCAATGTGTGCATCTAATTTTGAAATTGTTTAGCACATATTCGGGAAAACCTGCACTTAGAGATAAATCAATCACGATTCAATCCATATTGGTTTGATGTAGATGCTCCCCCTCAACATGTGCATGGAAAATTTGAAATCGTTTGGCACATGTAGGGAGGAGAGCTTGTTAATCACGTATAAAACCATTTATCGAATTATCAATTTAAATCCAATTTAAATCACAAATTCTCCCCCGATCACAATTTTCAAATCCTTTGAGATTTGTGATCTCTATTGATTTAAATTAAATTTTGAGAGCTTTTGAGGAGAATAGTGACTTGCTTTTGAAAAACATTTTAACTGATAAGGATCGGATTTTGAGACTTTAAACTCCATTGATCAATCATGCATAAATATCTTTTGAAAACATAAAATTAGCCAAGGTCTTGAATCAATTGTATAAAACATTGTTCTTTTTTATTATCCAAAAGTTGACCTTGCTCTTTTACGTGCCAATTGTTTGAAAAATAACCTTTTTGGTTGAATTGAAATCATTCTCCCCCTCAATCAATGACATGAGTTGTTGATTGAGTGTTAGAGATTTTGACAAATAATAAGCCCAGATGATTTTCAGAAATATAGTCCAAGTTATTTTCAAAGCAATTTGTTTTCAAAAGATGATAAATATTTTTCAGAAGAATATTTAGAAGGAAAAATATTTTGAAATAAACATTTGTCTTTTTGTCGACAAACATTTGGTTTTTAGAATCAGAGCATAATATTTTAAAATCAGATAAAGCATGGCTATGTTCTTTCTTTTTAAACACAGGTTACTGTCTGAAATAACAGTAAGCCACCATTTTTCTCCGTCTCATTTTTTTTAAAAACAAATTATGTATATTCGAAGAACATCTAAAGACCCGTGACACTCTTTGAGTGTCAACACAAAGTCCATAGATGTTATCAAATTAAGAAAAGCATGACAAAATGACAATATTTTGAATTTTTTGAGTTTTTCAAATTTTTATGAATTTTTGAAATTTTATATTTTTCTATTTTCTTTTGTGGGTTTTGAAATTTTGTATTTTGCTTTTTGAATAAATATATACAAGAAAGATAATTTTAAGAAGAAAAAGGATAATTTAGTTTAAGAGGATGATGAAATGAGTACCGAGATAAGGATATCGTACAGCACGTTGTAGAAGAAAGAAATCAACATCCCTTAAACTTTCACCACCAAAGCATTCGAGGCTTCTAAGAAAATCGTCTGAACATGAGCCTTCGTAATGTGAATCTTTGGTAGCTTCCCCCAAACCGACAATCCTCGTAAAAAGACCATTTCCCCCATGAAGAAGAAGTGAAGCAAACAGTCTAATTGTATGAAGCTCAAGAACCCGAAGAAGACGATAACAACGAAGTAACAAGTTAACATGGATCATTTCTGCGGTTATCAAACCCGAAATGATTAAGCCCGATCACATGATCCTGTTGTGCGTCCTCGATGTACACATTACTCTTCCAGTTTGAGCAATTGTCTATTCGGGAGAACAATATATCAACATCTTCATTTCACCAAATGCATTCCAGTTATCTTTCATATAACCATTCAGCCCATAATGTACACATGTACCCAACAAGAGTAGAGACGATGACATCCAAGTAACATGTTGAATTACTTATCTTCTCTGCGGATATCAACTCCTGAATAACTGAATAAGCTCGATCATGTGAATATGTTGTGCGTCCCTGATATACACATATCTCTCCCCTGATGGTTGCGCTCTCATCGGAATCATCATAGCATTGTGTACATGAAGCAATAACTGGAAGCACTACCATAAATCATATAGAAGATGTCAATAAGCAATATCATCTCACGCTCCACATATTCTTCTCATATTTCTTCCTACTGAAACCTGAGTTACCACATACCAAAAGTATCCAGAGACCACTTCCCCCCAAATGGTTGGAACAATACGTCCTTCCCCCAAATAGTTGGAATAACACACCAAAGGCTACGAGTTAAACACTGAGTTTCTCTACGGTTATGACATTTGTCTTTCCCTGGATTACTTCAATAGATAAGAAGTATTAAGTTCATCACGTGTACTCTTTGAGTGTTTAGATGTATGTCTCCTTCCCCCTTGCTGGTTTTGATACCTCAGAATCAGCAACACATTATACATACCAAATATCCTTGAAATAGAGAAGAACAACAAATTAGCTCAAATGAATCCTATGAGAGTCAACTGCTACAGAAGCTCTCTTTCACTATCTTTATCAACCCATATGTAGACAATTTGAAGTGACTACTGATGAAGAAAACCCGATATACCAAACTTGAAACTGAAGTACAATTCCCCGCATTTGTATCTTAATCTTGCACTAATGTTGGAAGAACGGTGTCGAGAATTTATGCTCCAAGCAAATCTCTAAGTACTCAATACTCAACCAAAGTATGAGACATTAACACCTCTTCCAATTATCCACAACGACATTTGCGTGTGTCACTGAGTAAAACTACGTAACTCCTTAAAGTAATAGTTAACCAGGTCTTCAACCATCTATAGCGACTGCTGGTAACTAGATAAACCAAGTCTTCTACTTAAATCTTAAGCACGAGCAAGTTATCATTGAGAGTCATGCATCCAACCAACCCCGACTTCAAGATAAAATAAGAACACTCCTTTGTGAAAGTCAACTTCAATCTCAAATAATTGATAAACGATTAACTTCGAAGTAATCACTTTGTGTCAAATTCCCAACACGTGAATAAACATACAATAAGATGTACATTGATCCACTGAAAGAACCGGAGCAAATGATTCCTCAAAATCGATGCCTTCTTCCTAAAGTTATTCATGTAGAGACTAATTTGGAAGATTCATCAATAATGTCTTAAAGCGGATGAGGAAATCATTTTCCATAATGCTCACGTGGTTGATTTACAGAGTGCACAATGGAAGGAACAGTAATCCGTGAAGATTTGGCAAAGGAATACCAAAGAGCGGATCATTATTCAATAGTGCAACTACAATATTACGATAGTCATTATCAATGCCTTGAGGAATAACTGGAGATTAGGTTTCTAGATTAGTCTGAGTAGTACTTCTTAAATGGAGAACCAGTTGAGTCAGAAGTAACCGGAGCAGGAGCTTCAGGAACTAGATGATCAACATTCGTTGAAGGTTGGAAGTATTCATCAAACATAGGTTGAAACACTAAATCCCAAACAATATATCCCAGTTAACATTAGGATTGGTGACATTCTTATGCACAGTGGAAGACTTATTGTTATTCCTAGACTCCAAATATTTAGCATTTAGGATCCATCTAGGCGAAGTTTTGGGTTTGTTTTGCTTCATAACATGTTGAACCTTAGCCATGAAGGTAGTCTTAGTGGATTGTACCTTAGCATGTGAATTAGGAAAATGTTTCTTATTCGGAAAAGACTCAGAATTTCTAGTTTCATTTTCTACATGCTTAGCATTCTTCTTCATATAACTACTCTTAGATGCAAGCCAAACCCTAGTCTTTTAAGAGTTCCTAGGTAATAGTTTACTACTACTAGCAGTGCCTTGAAATCTCGTGGAATGCATCACCCTAGGTCTTGCACCTAAAATTCCGTCTTTTCGAATCTGTGCCTTTTTCCTAGCTTCTTCTAGATAATAGTTCTTCCACAAGTCATTCATATCATATGAATTCTGGGTTTTAATGCTTGGTTTTGACACTGTTTTCGAACTATTCCTACAGGTGCTGGGAGTAGAAGTAGCTACTTGTTGAGGGTTAACGGAGCTAGAAGCATTATTCTTAGGTAACTTAGGTGAAGTGACTGGTTTTGACAAAATTTGTATCGCATCAACTTGGGAGGCAAGCCTTGTCTTCAAAGATTTTGTTCTTTCAGATATAAATGCAGTAGGCTGCCTAACAATGGACCGGTCTCTAGTGGGATGAGAAACTGGCTTCCCCAAGGTTGATGGTTTTGTAAACTTAGTGTTCACACTTTTCCCTACAGTTTTCCTAAGCTCATTTTTTAAGGCAACAATAGCGAAACTCTTTTCCTAAAGTTGAGCTTTGAGTTCATCAATTTTTGCTATCAAAGAATTTGTTTCCATTGACTTAGCTCTAGCTTCTTTGACAGAGTCACTTAGTTCTATGTGATGCTTTCTCAAAGACTCATTTTCCTTTAGTAATTTGGCCACACAAACTGCTAATTCATCATTTCTCATTTCAATATCATAAATAGCATTAACATCAGAATTAGTTGTAATCAAATTACTTTTCACATGCATACCAAAAATATGTTTCTTCAAATTATTGATAGTCGAGTTTTTGGCTTGAAGTTGAGCTTTTAAATCGTTTATTTCAAAAAATTCACGAAATTCAGGAAATTCCAGATTTTTACATGGTTTCTTAGTTTGAAAACTTTCCTCCTTTCTTTGTATTGCAATTTCAAGAGAAATGCAATGTTTTTCAAGTTTTGAGAATTTGTTTGAAAGTTCATCCAAAGCCTTTTTATCAACCATATCATTTGTTTTGAATTTATTAGTCTCAGCCTCAACCAAGGAACATTTATCAGAATCATGTTCAGTATTAAGATCAGTTTGTTTAGGTACATTAGCAGATGCACTATGTTGAATAGTTAAGGGTACCTCATCACATGACACCTGTTCATTTGTCGGTCTGATATTTGCATCCACATCATGTGTAACAAGAGTCACTGAACTACTGACTGTTTCAAGCTTATCTGCCTCTGAGCCCATGTATTCAGTACCAACTGATCCATCATCTGGTGCTTTACCTATCTCAACACTACAATCTCTTAATTGCACTTGACATTCATTCACCAAACATTCATTCACCTTTCTGATTACTGTATCCACATCTTGTCTGACATGAGTTACTAAACAATTTGTTGCATCATTCTTTGTTGTCTCTGTTATTCTGCATTCAGCAACATCCGATCTTTCAACTGATACATTACCCAACTCATCACAACTATCTCTCAACTGTACCCGACACTCATCCACTTTTTCATCTTTCTGAATAACTTCCTCAATATACTTCTCCACATTATCCATGAGTTGGATTAATGTCTCTCTGAACACATTAGCTTCCATCCCAGTGTGATTCTTAAAGCACATTTCAGTCACCAGATAATCATAATCTGAAGTGTATTCCCATTTGATGAATGACTGAAGTTGTTTGTTGATCACCTGAAGTGCAGCTTTAGAACTGGCTTCTTGAACCTTTTTCCTGTTAAGTTTTTGTTCTAATTGTTCCAAGTTCAAGAACAATGTGCCAGTAATTGATGATAATTCTTGACGAAAGAGTGTAATACATGATCGTACAGTTCCTATTGTGAATTTTTCATCAATTCTAAGTAACTTGAGGTGTGAATGAAGTTGTCGATAAGGTTCAATGCAACTTTCCTTACCCTTTGCAAGAGCATTCTGTAACCTTGACTGGTGCATTTATGTATCTTTAGATTCTAAACACGGAGATCTCACATCCTCATTGATTGATTCCATCATCTTTAACCGTTCAGTATAACTAATATTCTCATGGTTGTCAACAGCATCATACAGTTTGAGCACTTCTGAAATTACTGAATCAAGAGTGTAAGACATGATGTTGGTGTGTACACGGGATTTTACAAGTCTGTTATTTAAACCGAGAAATAGAATCTTTCGCGGGATTTTACTAAAATCAAGACCAAACCTTAAGAAGGTGAGAAGTAGAATGTAGTAAAGGAACTAGAAGATGATAAGGAAGTGAAGATCAATTGGTGTTATAGTTGAGTTTGTGATATTCCCTAACTCTTTATATATACCCCCTATTTCGCGAAAAATTAGGGTTTGAAAACACGGGTTTTGTATGTTAGATTTAGAGACAAATCGTAGGAATTGACAACTCGCTTAGCAGACAACTCGCTTAAGGTACAACTCGCTTAACTGCCCACTCGCATAAGCTGTCAACTCGCTTCCAAAGCAACTCGCTTAAACGACAACTCGCTTAAAGTACAACTCGCTTAACTGCCAACTCGCATAAGCTGTCAACTCGCTTCTAAAGCAACTCGCTTAAGATACAACTCGCTTAACTGCCAACTCACATAAGATGTCAACTCGCTTCCAAAGCAACTCGCTTAATAGACAAGTCGCTTAAAACCCAAGTGGCATAAAGATACAACTCGCTTAATAGACAAGTCGCTTTAAAAACCAAGTCGCTTAAAGAGTCAACTCGCTTAATAGGCAAGTCGCTTTAAAACCCAAGTCGCTTAAAGAGTTAACTCGCTTAATAGCCAAGTCGCTTCCAAGATAACTCGCTTAAGTGTCAACACGCTTCAGAGGCAACTCGCTTCCAAGAAACGCAATACTGTGGCTCAACTCGCTTTGTACAATTTTCAAGAACAACCACTTTAACAATCAAAAACAGCCCAACCACGATGATTCAAGCCTTCCAATTCAAAAACTAAACACATATGATGATCCTAAACACAAAAGTACACTCAAAATTCAAACTTTAACACAAGAAATTAACCAAATGATTCAAACTCTTCTAAACACTTATAACCCCAAAAAACCTTATGAAATCCACCAAACCAAAGAGCATGAAAGATGAGTGATCAAACCATGGCTCTTGATACCAATTGTAACTTATAGGATTTCACAAACACATCAAACCATAACCATATGGGGCGTATAATAAGTTTAGAGAGAGAAAGTTCTAGAGAGAGAAAAGGAAGAGAGTTGGGAACTATGTGAAACAAAGAAAAATGGTATTGAAGCTCCAACCCTCTACCTTTGGAGGTAGAGGGTATTTATAGTTTTCTTACAAGACTAGCCTCCTACGGGCTGTGGATCAGGTATACAGTGGGTAAAGACCCGTCCGTCCTCCACGGTGTTACTTAACTGCATACTAACTAATATTAAATGACTACGACTATGAGCTTTCTAACGATTACATATACTTGAGGTGACCGACACTTTAACGACTGGATTTTCTAAATCCTAACAACCCATGAGGTCCCTGAACACCCAGACTCAACTCAATAGTGGTTTGTACTGCTATTGTATTGGTTAATACTGATAGTGTAGTAACTGATGGTTCCTACTGGTAGTGTTATGGTTCCTGCTGCTAGTGTAATGGTTCCTACTGATGGTTCTTGCTGGTAGTGTATGGTTCCTGCTGCTAGTGTAATGTTCCTACTGGTAGTGTTGCAGTGATTAATTTGTAATAGTTTTGACTCATTCAATTGGCTGTTATGACTGCTTTATGACCACGTTTTATTGGTCATGTAACCACTATTCCTATGATAATGGAGGCTTATTATAAGTGATTAATTGGCCGTTAATCATTTATAATGTCCAATAACTAGGAGTGAGTATTCTCTACTATAAATAGAGATGAAATCTTCATTAGCATGAAGGTACACTGAATCAAACTGATATCAGCAGAAACAAAGATAAGCTAAACACTTATATGCGCAAGGGTTATTGAATTGTGCCTAATTCTATAACCAACATTTGGTCTTATCCCAAGTAGATATTCGTGTAACCCAGGCATTAGTGTCGAATAGTTTACTTTGGAAAGTGATCACACGATTCCAAGTGATATCCGGTAACCACCAAGTGGTATTTGCAGTTGCTACTGATTGTCTTAACCCTGTTCTGGGAGCTAACAACCAACATGTACAACATCAATTAAGCCATATTACATATACTACTTATATCAAATTACATAAAAAATTATAGAGATTATTACAATCATATTGAATGACAAGAAAATAAACTCAAATCTTACAAGGATTAGGATGACAAGTTACTAGTACAACAAGAACTATTCAACCATTAACTCTTCTAATCTCTAATCCTTTTCTTGAATCTTCAACCCAAGCTTACTTTAACCTTATGTAAGACTTGTATTAACCCTTTTAACTCAGCCCTTTAACCCTTGATAATCTTCTAATTCAACCAAGGAATCAAAGACTTGTTTGAAGATAATGAACCAAGAACTAGTTAGGACTTATAACCTTCAATCTTTAACACTAGAATGAACCAAGAAAACTTGATGATGATGGTGGTTGGGGCTGCTTAAACTCACGGCCAAGGAGGGAGGGGGAACAAATTTGAGAGTGTTTTGAATGATATTTGGTTATACAAATGAGGATATTATATCTAGTTGCATGTGGTAAATATTAGGTGTCAAGTTATGGTGCAAAGGGTGTTATCAAAGGCCAAGTGTCTATGGTGAAGTCCCAAATGGACGCCACCTCTACTTGAGGTGGTTAATATGTGTAGTTTTTATACCACTTTGTGTTTACGGAGTGTAGTTTGGTCCCGGTAATTACTAACGTTAAGCCCTTAAGTCACGAATCTTAAAATCGGGTAACATAAGAATACAATACTTATGAAAATGTCTAAACTTATCAATATATTCTAACTAGGTATATTAAATATGTGATAAGTCTCAGAGGGTGCGTCTATGTTGTTAAAACCTAATAACGTAGGTTTGAGTACGCGTCTTACGTATAAAGTAACATATCTACTTAAAAATGATAAAATAGTAATAGTTCATATAAATTATAATTATTGGTGAAAATAAAGTATTTTGAACATATAGACTTATCGTAGTCTTGTGTTGGTCACAAGAAAAATTACCAGTTACTACCGGTTATCGTATTTGCTTTTACGTTACAGTAAAAGTTAAATAGTCAAAGTCAAAGGTCAACTTCAAAAAGTCAAAGGGTAAAATAGTCATTTTACCCTATGAAAAATTACGGGTTGCTACAGTCTCTACCCCTTAAGGGAATTCCGTCCTGATGTGTGTTATCCAATGTTGAAGTGTCTAGGAAAATGTGTGTATATGCGCCGAATTCTAATCTTTACGTTCTCAAGTTTCTGGTCATAGAATGTGTTATGTATCATTCTAAGTTTTTGGTGGTGGTTTAAGTTGATAATCTAAAGGGTTTTGTTAAAATCTTATAGAGTCCAATATACCTCAAATTTGGCTTTTTCCGATTCTCAAAACGAATCATATGTTATTGTATCGAGGCTTTCAACAAATCTTAATTTCTAACATGGAGTTTTTGTTAAATTTTAACGCCTAACATCTATGAAATTTTTATTTCTGGCGATAGTGTGCGGCATGCAGCCCAATTTGTATTTGTATGGTTTCATTAGTTATTTCGTTGGTGATCTCTGAACACCTTAGTCCAGCAAATGGTTGACTGACACTTTTGTCTATATAGTGCCTCAAATGGAATAGTTTTGTTGTTGTTAGGGTAACTGTTGTTAATCAAAGGTGTAAGATATTGTTGATGTTAAATAGTTTATAATGATGTGATAATTGTCGTTGTAGGAAAATCCTGCTAGTGGCAAGTGGTTATCCAAACCATTTCCAAAGTTGATCATGTCTTAGGTGGTTTCGGGATAAAGGCAATATCGTATAGTGTTTATGTCTACTAGTGTTTGAAAGAAATGTGATACTGTGAAGTTTTACATACTGACTTATAATGGGGTTCTGATAATGATGTGATATGTTGACGATTAGAAGAGTGTAGTGTATGTTTACCATTATTCTTAGGTAGAGATGTCAAGTTTTCTTTAAAATCATAAGTGGATTGTAAAATATTATGGCGGGATGATAGCCTTGAAACCAAATCAGGCTAGTACTTCTAGGAAATGACGAGGAGGTTTAATGACTATCCTAAGATAGTAGTTAGGATTATTTCATAAATGAAAACTTTCAAGAATAAAATTAGGTAGTATAAATAAGTGTTAAGATCTCGCTGAGTGGTAAGACACTATCGTGTCTCTAGATCTCTTAAATGAATTTTGGTGGTTTATCGAGTTTAAGTAGGAAATTAACCTGAATATAACCCTTGTATAATTATTATCAGTGTTTGAAAAATTTAAGTTGAACATAGTTAGTCAGACTATGTTCCACTGTCCCTAGATTAACTATAGGTGACTAGACTATATTTAGCCGAGGTTCGATAAATTTTCCAAATACCTAAATTAGGTATACTCGTGATATTTCCATAGTTTTTGAGAAAATATCCACAAAGCAAAGGCGATATCATACCATTCAGTTGCAAGTCCCAGCCATAAAAGACTTGTAACCTATGTTTTCACATTCCATTGCATAGAAGATAGTATGGGTAGATACGTGTGGAAAGGAAGTTTTAAGTAATTCTAAAATAGTTCATACTTGGCCAGGAGCACGAACTTTTAACAATAAAGGTTTCAGAATGGAACTTTGATGAATGTAGAGAAAGTTTTCGAACTTCAGCTTTTGTAGATGATGAATCAATTTGTCTTTTAGAAATCCATTTATTGTATTTCCATTAGGGAAATTGATAGATTGTGACGGGTTTTATGTAAAACAATATCATATAAGGTTTTATAAGATAATTTCTAGAGACTTTGTATAACTTACAATGTATGTGTAGTAAATTAGACCATTGTGTAACTCACAATGTCTGAGAAGTAGTTGAGACCATTGTGCAACTCACAATGTCTGAAAAATAGTTGAGACCATTGTGTAACTCAAAATGTCTAGGAAATAATAGAGACCATTGTGCAACTCACAATGTATGAGAAATAGTTGAGACCATTGTGTAACTCACAATGTCTAGGAAATAATAGAGACCATTGTGCAATTCACAATGTCTGGGAAGTAGATTAGACCATTGTGCAATTTACAATGTCTGAAAAGTAAATGAGACCACTGTTTCACTCACAGTGTCTGAGGATATAAGAGAGACCATTGTATAAATTACAATGTCTAGGAAGTAGGAAAGACCATTGTAATCAGTTACAATGTCTTGGAGGAAGTTTCGTAATCCTAAAATGCACGAGTAGATACATGATTTGGAAAAATATGATTGTGTCGTAATGCCTTAGAATAGGCAAATGGAGATATGTTTAGTACATCATTTATGATTGAAATTGTATCGAGTGTATATATATCAATATACTAATGTAAGATATAGGATTTCACTAACACATCATATCAATAACATATGGGGCGTTCACAATAGTTTAGAGAGAGGAAGTTCTAGAGAGAGAAATGGAAGAGAGTTGAGAACTATGTGAAACAAAGAAAAATAGTATTGAAGCTCCAACCCTCTACCTTGGGAGGTAGAGGGTATTTATAGTGTCTTACAAATAAACGCCACCTACGGGCTGTGGATCAGGCATACAGTGGGTAAAGACCCGTCCGTCCTCCACGGTGTTACTTAACAAACTACTAACTAACATATCATAACTACGACTACGAGCTTTCTATTGAATGCTTATACTTGAGGTGACCGACTCTTTAACGACTGAATTTTCTAATTCCTAACAATCTCCCCCTAAGGGAGGTCACCTCAATTTACAATTAATACAAACAGATATTACATTAAATTGTTCTAGGATTCTTGATTAAGTCCTTTGCTCAGTAGCTCGTAGTCTTTGATTCTTCATTATTGCATGTTTGGGAATTCAAGTGGAGGTCTTTTACTGATCCATGTGAGAATGATTGTTGAGCCTGCTTTGAGATCATCAGTCATGTTAAATCTCTGACTCTTCCTTTGTGATGTTGGTATTATGTGATGTTGTAACTTTTGGACCGACATGCTCACATTCTGGATCATGATTTCTTCTTATCAGAGTAGCGGAAGCTTTCGTTGATTCATGACATTGGCAGCGGCGTAGCAGAAGCATGGAGTGAAAATATCAGAGTCATTGATGCACTAATCATGATTTCTTTGGAAATGAATGTGTTGTGTGAGCATGCGGCTATAGATTGACCGCTTCATTCTGATCAGCTGCAAACGTCAGGATGTACCTGCATAAAACAGTTAGCAATAAAGCACACGAAAGTGTCTTTGATCACTTTTGATGAATTGAGGTACACGACCCACGGTTCCCCGTTGATCAGTACAAGTACTGCCTGTGATCAGGTATAATTCCGAAGAATTTCCTTGACAGGGTTTCGCAGCTGCTCTAGTTGTTCTCAAACCGGAACGTCTCAAAGAAGACAACACGGAGTGAGTGAACCAGCGAATAGAGATTCACTGATTGATGAAAAGAGATTTGAAAAACAATCGTGTATTGCTCAATAGAAATTGTTTTTGCAATACAACGAAGGTTTTAATGAAAATCAATTATCAATCATAAAACACCTTTTGATTTGAAATATTCGTTCACGGTCGATGTGCTAAAGAAAAGAGTTTTTAAGCACAATGACCGGTTTTTTTTTCAAAGGTATCCGTCAATCCATAACCTGAACCAGGATTGATTCAAAAGATTGAATCGCCCCATTGTTTCTGTTCAGTTGTCACATGATTGATCTATTGAATAGATCTCACATGCCACCTACCAGGAGCTTGTTAGATGTTGGCTCCAGAAGGCTTTCCATCCTCATTGTGAATATTTTTGCATATCACTCGGATGTTCTGGCAATACCACAAGGATAATGCGAAGGACTCAAGATATAATCTCTCTTTCCACATTGTGTGAAACAGAGATTCTTCATTGAAAGTGTCCTAATGAGATTTATTGATGATCTCGAGGCTCTAGACTCAATTTGTGCATATTTGGTTCCTGTGCCGGAGACTAGGGAGAGGGTCTCCTTCTTCAATATCAACAATCTCTAAGAGAAAGTCGATAGATTATGTAGGTTCCCCGTGAGAATGAAACAAGCCCTTATAAGAGGAACATGAGTGGTTTGGGAAGATGTAGTGCAGAGCGTCACTGGGTCCATGACGTCTTGTCATCAATACCGATGTTACCATCAGTAGCATATGAATTGTACCCGGTTTCTGCCCTATGGTTGAATAAATGGAGGGCTATTTCTTTTCACCCTTTTCTCATTCAATTCTTTTTTATTCTTCAACCCCTTCAGTGCTTACCGAGACTTCATAGCTAGAACCTTGTTGGGTTTATTCCAGTACTAGCTCTGTCTCAGTCCGCACTCTTCCCATATCTCATTTTTCTCCTTTTATCATCATACCTAAGGACTTCTACACTAACTAGTGGATTGTCCCTGGGTAGATCCCTCCGGTTCTGGCGGATCATGGGACCTCAACCTAACCTTATCATCCTTATATCACCATACATAAAGTAAAGTTGGTCGGTCTTTTTGGTATCGTTCATCTGCCATTGGAACCATTTGAAAAATCAATCAAGATACTTGTGATATAGAATCAAAGTATTTTGTATCTTAATTGTTTTGATATTTTAGAAATGATCCCCCTCAACATATGCATAAAATTTTAAAATTTGTTTAGCACATGGAGGCAAGAGATCTTTGAAATCGTTAGATTAAGAATGAAAGGTCCAATCTTTTGATTAACATTTTCTAAAATGATCATCATCACTTCCTAATCAATTTGAGTAGATAAAACATTTTAAGGAAGGATGAGGTTTTCACAAGTTTGCTCCCCCTCAATATGTCCCTCGAAAAAAAGAGTTTGCACATATTAGAGGGAACCTGCACTTAGAGACAATTCAGTCACGTTTCGATAAATTTGATGTTTAAAATAGAGGCTCCCCCTCAACATGTGCATGGAAGTTTCTTGAAATCGTTTGTCACATGTGGGGAGGAGAGCTTGTACACCCTTATAAAACCATTTATCGAATTATCAGTTTAAATCTAATTTAAATCACAAATTCTCCCCCGATCACAATTTTCAAATCATTTGAGATTTGTGATCTCTTGTAGATTTAAATTGATTTTGAAAGCTTTTAAGGAGAATTGTGACTTGATTATGAAAACGTTTTAACTGATAATGATCGAATTTTGAGACTTTGTACTCCAACGATTAATCATTAAACATGCTTGAATATCTTTTGAAAACTTAATAATAACCACAGTCTGGTACCATTGTTTGAAAAATACACTTTTTGATTTAATTGAAAAAAAAAATCATTCTCCCCCTCAATCAATGACATAAGTTGTTGATTGAGAGATAGATATTTTTGACAACCGTTAAGTATAGATGATTTTCAAAAATTGATTCCGAGTAATTTTTCAAAGCATTTAGTTTTCATTAGATATATATATATATATATATATATATATATATATATATATATATATATATATATATATATATATATATATATATATATATATATATTTTAGAATCAGAGTCTGAGATTTGAAAAACAAGATAAAGCATGGCTCTGTTCTTTCTTTATAAAACAGGTTACTGCCTGAAATGAAATTAAACCACTATTTTTCTCCGCCTCATTTAAAAAAAAAAAAAAAAAAAAAAAAAAAAAAAAAAATAACTATGTACATTCGAAGAACATCTAAAGACCCGTGACATTCTTTGAATATCAACACAAAGTCCGTAGATGACATCGAATATGAAAAAAAACATGACAAAATAAGAATATTTTTTGAGAAATTTTCAATATTTTTCAAATTTTTAGGGATTTGTGAAAGTTTTATATTTTTCTATTTGCTTTTTGGAGGTTTTGTAATTTTGTATTTTGCTTTTTGAATAAATATATACAAGAGATAGATGAATAAAGACCTTTACTCCTCGTCTTCCTCTTGAAGACGCTTGAGTGTTTCCGGTTGTAGACTCTTTAGACCAAGATGTGGAAGGATAAACTCAAAACGTTCTCTAGGAAGAGCTTTGGTGAAGATGTCTGCTAATTGGTATTCAGTTCTCACAAAGTAGAGTTCCACCACACCTTTTTCTACTTGTTCCCTGATGAAATGATGTCGAATGTCGATATGCTTGGCTCTTGAGTGCTGAACATTGTTGCATGAGAGAGCAATAGCACTTTTATTATCACAGTACAGAGGGATTT
Source organism: Chrysanthemum seticuspe (assembly GCA_019973895.1). NCBI lineage: Eukaryota > Viridiplantae > Streptophyta > Magnoliopsida > Asterales > Asteraceae > Chrysanthemum > Chrysanthemum seticuspe. The sequence goes on along the minus strand of BPTQ01000004.1, from coordinate 59,893,597 downwards.
TGTTGAATTCAAGGCCATAGTCAGTTAATTGAGATCTCATCCAAAGGATTTGAGCACAACATGACGACATGGCTATGTATTCAGCCTCTGTAGAGGAAATAGAAGTACTCATTTGCTTCTTTGACGACTAGCTCACAAGCTTATCACCCAAAAACTGAGCACCTCCTGATGTACTTCGACGAGTATCTTGACACCCTGCATGATCTGCATCTGCATATGTTGTTAGTGACATACCGGTGTCCTTCGGGGTACCAAAGTCCCATGTTGATGGTTCCTTGGAGGTACCGAAAGACCCGTTTAACCGCTTCAAGGTGCTTTTTAGTAGGCTTAGCCTGGTATCTAGCACACATGCATACAACGAACAGAATATCAGGTCTACTGGCTGTGAGGTACATCAGGGATCCGATCATGCTACGATATTTCGTTTGGTCTACCATGATCCCTGAGTGGTCCTCATCCAGTTTAGTACGCTCAATCATGGGAGTGTCAACAGGGTCACTAGAATCAAATCCAAATTTCTTCAAAATCTCATTTGCATATTTAGATTGATTTATGAAAATGCCTCCGGGAATTTGAGAAATTTGTAATCCCAAGAAAAATGACATTTGTCCCATCATTGACATTTGAAATTTGGAACCCATTTCATTTGAAAAACGATCACATTCATTGGGGTCAGTCGAGGCAAATATGATATCATCATCATAAATTTGAACGTGAATTAAATGTTTGCCTGACTTTCTAGTGAACAACGTTGGATCAACTGCTCCTTTGCTGAATCCGGTTGATAGAAGAAACTTTGATAGCGTATCATACCATGCCCTCGGAGCTTGCTTTAAACCATAAAGAGCCTTCTTCAAACGATAAACATGAGTAGGATGCTCTGGATTCACAAAGCCTTCAGGTTGGCTGACGTAGACGACCTCTTTAAGATCTCCGTTAAGAAATGCGGTTTTAACGTCCATCTGATAAACAACCATGTTCTTGTTAGCAGCATTAGCCAAGAAGATTCTGATCGCCTCGATACGAGCAACTGGAGCAAAAGATTCCTCAAAGTCTATCCCTTCTTCTTGACGATAACCTTTAGCCACTAACCTAGCCTTATTTTTCAAAACATCACCATGCTCATCAAGCTTCACTTTGAAGATCCACTTAAGAGCAATGATAATAGCACAATCTAGAGCTGGTACTAATTCCCATACATCTAATCGATCAAACTCATGAATTTCATCTTGCATGGCATTGAACCAGCTGTCTTCATTCATAACAGTTTTAACATCTTTAGGTTCGATCTTTGAGAGTACGGAGTTAAAGAAGCACCATAAGGCATCAGTAGCAAGCTGTTTACGAGTGGATACCGGACGAGAAGGGTTTCCAATGATGTTATCCAATGGGTGATCATGTGTCCATTTTCTAAGATGTTCATGTGGTTGTGGTTGTGGAACCGAAGTAGCAGAGTCGATGTCTCCTGATGAAGATGGTTCAGATGATGATTCAAGAGCAAATATATTTTCAAATGGAGCATCTTCAGGAGTAGCAAAGGGATTAACTTCATCATGTGAATCAGAAGCATTTCCATGATGTACATTGGATGATTGAAGATTTGTTGATGAAACAGATTGATCAGCAGCAGGCGCTTCTTGGCTTAATGACATTGACGCTGAAGGATTGACTTCATTGACAGAGATAGAAGCAGCCTCTGTTGAAGGAGTTGACAATTCAATAGCACTTGGCTCACAGTCTTCATCAAACATAGGATCAAACAATTTCTTCAAATCATCTTCAGATGGAGGTACATATGGAGTTGCTGGAGAAGAGTTTGGTACAAGAGATGAACCAATGGGACTGTTTTGAAGTGCGGGTCCTGAATTGGATTGTCCAGGAGCCATTTGACCGGTCAGCTCATCAAATGTAACGTGAATAGTTTCCATGATGTTTCGGGTCCTCTTGTTGTAGATTCGGTATCCTTTTCTGTTTGGTGCATATCCTACAAAAACTCCAATGTCTGCCTTAGCTCTTAGTTTACCTAAATCTTGACCATCATTCGTAGGATAGCACAAAGCACCAAATACACGAAGGAATGAGAGATTAGGTTTTCTGTTATGAACAAGTTCATATGGAGTTTTTCCATGAACAGTGTGAATCATGGATCGATTTTGTGTATAGCATGCTGATAACGCTACACGCGTCGTTCGGGGTCAAGGAAACTTCCTTTTCTTCGAGCAAGTTTTATAACACCCTAGGCAGTGAACCTAATCGTTGTAGTGTAGTAATTAGGGTAAGCCACGGGTATTGATATCATTCTCTAGGGGAATAGGAATGCTAGTAAGGATTTACTACGCTAAGGTTAAGGTTGAGGAAGATTATTTTTTATATTTTTATATTTTATGAAATGGAAAGGTACGAATCTCGGATATTGGATTTGGGGGGTTGGTATTTCTACCGATTACTCTACTATTATCTAATTATCTAAACTAAGGTTGTGGGAGTCTATGTCTAATTAATGTGTGCTCGTATGATAGTTTAAAGATGTGTTTACTTAGGTTGTACTACTCCTTAATTATCTCCTATTGATGGTTGAGTTGTCACGTCCTTATTCTTAGTTGCGTTGTGTGTCTAAAGTTGTAGGGTATGCGTTTCTCCCTAACTCTTTGAACTTACCAAAGGGTCTCATCTACAAAACCCACTAGGGATAATAAACTCTTACTCTAAGGCACTCTTTGGATGGTTTAGCTTACAACTACTCAGGTAATTATATTCTAAGGTTCACAAAGATGAATCAAGCATTAAGTACACAACGAATGACCTATCGCATTACTAGATCATTAATCAACTAAGATAAGAAACAACCAATCAATATTCAATAATTAAGTTTCATACTTCCTAAGCAAACACACAAATAAATTAGCCGGACATGGAGAACATGCAAGCATACACACAAATAATCAAAGACATAATTGAATTAATGAAGTAAATACTTATCTTGATGTAAGATAGGGTTTAAAACCCTAAAATACTGTACAAGACACCTTAGGTTCGGTTTTAGGTTTTCACTCCAAAAGACTCTCTCTAAAACTGAAAAATTCGGATTCTATATATAAGATTACATATGGGACAGCGTCACCTTATGTTTTGTGACGCCGTCGTGTCGCCGTCATTAGGGTTTCGTCTTGGCCACGTTAACCTTGCGACGGCGTCACCATATGTCCGTGACACCGTCCTCTTCAGCTTCTGACGTCGTCTGGATTGCATCTAGGCCGTCTGAGTAGCGATGGCCTACTCTTTTACAACTGGACGTCGTCACTTGAAAATACGAGTTTTGGGTTCTGAACCGTCACAAAAATCTTCGGACGGCGTCGCAATTAGCACCTGACGCCGTCGCCTTCTATTTTCAGCAGCTGTGAGTGTCTCGATTTTGACTTTGGCCATTTTCTTCATATATTCGCGCCTTTTCGTCCAAATAAGTGCCATTCCAGCATTTTGCCTTCAAGAGACCTAAAAAGTGAAAAGAAACGATATTAATCAATAACGGATACAAAAGTGATCAAATAAGGACTAAAACGACCCCTCAAAATGGTACCTTTTAAAACCTTATCAAATATCCCTACACTTGTTATTTGCTTGTCCTCAAGCAAATGCGCTTTTAACCAATTAATTTATAAGTTAGGGGTCTTGAAGCATTAATTCAAAACGGTCCACAACACATATAAGCCCCGCAAAATTCATAACAAGCACGGAAATTACATACTAGCACCTCACATGGGGTGTTTGGATACTCACATCTCTCTCGGGTGTATATATGAAATATAACAAATAGGAAATGGAAGATAAACACTCATTAACCGGTCCTAGTACATAGATTACCATAGGCTTGAGAATAGATCAAACCTCCATCGCTTTGGCGTAAGCACCTAGGAAAGACTATCAAAGAGGTCTTTTAAAGGGTTGTAATGTTAGGCTTACGGTAGGGAAACAAAGGGTTTGGTGGGATAGGCTATTTAGTGGTAGCAAGTCAAAAATCTCTATGTTAAATGCATACGAAGAATGGCGTTCCTAAGCCAAGACTCGACACTCTAAACTCTAGATAACTGAAATAAATAAACATAAATTCAAAGATAGATGTAGGATGGTAGCCCGTTTTTTTTTTTTTTTTTTTTTTTTTTTTTTTTTTTTTTTTTTTTTCATACACTTTTGCTCTACCATCCTCTACGATAACATCAAAATACTAGGGATTTATAGGCATATCCCTACACTTGAGTTTTTATTACTCTAACACTAATTTGACCCGATTTGAAAAGATCAAAACACTTGGGGTACATTATTATGCAAACAAAGGGAATTTGAATTTAACGTTCCCTTCCCGTCATTTCATAAACTTTAACTTTTCCCATGAATCCTAATCGTCCCAAAACTGTATACAAAGGATATGACTCGACTTAGCAACTTATGCAAGCAACTAGATAATTGAACTAAGAGTTTAGGGTGATAACAAACATTTGCACTAAAAGTGAGTGCATAAGGGGTAGGCTAAGGCGATTTGGGTGTATATTTGGGGGTGGGGTGTAAACAATGCTCTTCATTGATATTCCGAAAAAACCGAAACATCACGAGAACCGCGAAAAGGATAGGCTCTGAGGGGTTAAGTAGGGGTATCGTGTACTAAAGATGAGTACAACGCGAAAGGTGTGGGGGAATTACTCAACCGATATGGAATAAGTAATTATATTACGGGTATCAAACAAGGGTTATCCTAATGCCTCTTATCATTTAGTTATTCCTAACTACACAAGTGTAGTCTCACTTGCGATCTCGGAATGCATCACAAAACAAGTTCTAGAATCTAATATACTACCGGTTCACACTCTAAGCATTGAAGATGAATGCTTTTAATTCCTACTAATCTAAGGGCGATCCTCACATTTTGGTGGAATTTGGGTGGTAAAGGGTTTTTGTGCTAGTCATGCAACTTCCTATCCATGAGACGCTTTTGTTAAGACTAATGGCCCACTCCTATATGTCATGAAAAATTTTAAATTTGGTGCAAAAATTACCCTAACCGACATTTCCTCATGGTTTATTACACAATCACAATTGGACAAAGCAAATAGTCAAGGATAAGCATAGTTTCAAAGTTCCCGTTTTATTTTCCCTCCCTACACTTAAACTGAACATTGTCCCCAATGTTCCCCGAAAGTATCAAAGTTATGATAATGGAAGGTAATTAAAAACGAAAGAAACTAATACTCCCCTGATTAGCTTGGTAGGATCCGTGTAAAGTGGTGGTTAAATTCTTTTCAAGAAGAATTATTGCGTGAACAACTCCTTCCAATCTTATGTAACTTCTTCTTGACAAACTAAACCTACACACTTGAAGAAAACAAACGAAACCTTCGCGTAAAATCGGCGGTAATAGTATATATAAGACTCGATTTAAACTAGGATATAATGCTTGTGGGATGGATGTTTACAGAATTTCTAAGAAAATTAAGACCTGGTGATGAGTGTCTAAATACTCATCATTTTTGTATTATCTAGACTGCAAAAACATCTGAAAACACTCAGAAAGGCATCAAAATGATGAAAATATCACAAACAAGTGTTTTATATGTTTTAAATGCAAAAACATCAAAATCTGATGAAAAACGTATCAAGTTTGCATAATTGGCAGTTTTAGTCCCCCAAGTTACAAAAGTTGTCAAAATTAGTCTCTGGTAAATCAAAATAAAGAAAAATGTCATTTAAGGTCCATGAGATTCAAAAGTTGTCAAAATAAACCCTTCAAAGTTTAAAATTTACAATATGACAACTTTAGTCCCTCAAGTTTGGAAAATGTCAAAAATAGTCCTTGGTTAATTTAAAAAGTGAAAATTATCAAATATTAACCTTGTACTATTCATAAATGACAAAATTGGTCCTTATGGTAAACTTTTGGAAAATTACAAGTTAGGCCCTTAAAGTTTCAAACTTGGCAGTTTTAGTCCCTTGACTTATAAAAAATGAAAATTTATCACTAATGGTCCTTGTACTATTAATGAATGGCAAGTTTAACCCTTGTGATAACTTGGGAAAAATTACATTTTCAGTCCCTTGTATTTTCAGAAAAATTACAAATGGTCCTTGTGCTAACTACAAACCAAACCGGACTTTTGTTAATATTAACCCAACAAACCAAGGCCCAAAACCAGTTAACCCAATACCCAACCCAGCGGTTTAAAAAATATGATCTGCGCAAAACCGTCAAGTCAAACAGACTTAAAACAGCTCAGACGCAAATGCAATTTAAGATCAGAGGAATATAGGGAATTCCTGGGTCGTTAAGTCCCACGGAGGATGAATTGGTGTTTAAAACAACTTCAGATGATAGAATGATCACTAAGGATAGCAATCAGTAGGGTTTTGGATGGAAAATTATACCTAAAGAGAAAATCTACAAATAAAAGCGACTTAAATGCAAATTAAAAGATTAAAAAGTTAAAATCTATTAAATAAACGCTATCACTATTTTTATAGATCGATGAACGTTTATTTTATAAAACCTAAAACGTACGTTTAAATAAAAATTACGTAAACGTACAGAATAAAACGTGAATTCTAAGAAATAAAGATCCTAAAAATATGAAAAATACATTTTTACAATCCTAATGATAAAAGAAAATTAATAGAAAAGTAAAATTATTTTTATTACTAATTAATTAATTATTATTAATTAAAAACTATTTTAAACTATTTAATAATACTCTAAAATAAAAGAAAATACAAAATAAGACTAGAAAAATAAAATTAAGACTTAGAAAAATCTAAAATATGATAAAACTAATTTTAAAACTGAAAATATATTTTTTAGACTTTTTATATATTTATTATTAATTTAAAACTATTTAAAACTAATTTAAATTATTAAAAATACCAAATAAAAGGAGAAAAATAGGGAAAAATACTTTTTAAGCTTTTTACATTTATTTAAACTTAAGAAAAATGAAAAATTATTTTTTTGAGACTTTTCTTAATTATTTGTATTTAAAGCTAATTAAAAAGGATTAAAAACTTATTTAAATTCAGAAAAATAGCAAAACAACTTAGAAAAATCTGAAAAATTCAGGAAAATGTTAAAATATTATTCTAAGTTTATAAAAAATATAAAAACATATGCTTATGTGGAGGAAAAAGCTACTGCTGTGGATTAGCTTATAAATAAGCACTTCAAATTAAGCAATAAGCCACAAATGAGTACCTGATGAGAACAGAAGCTAGGTAATGTTATATTAAACCTATCTTAACCATTTAATAGTACTTTAGATCACTAAAGAAGCTTAAGTTGGTTTTGAGCTTATTGGCTTATTAAAGAAAAACAGTGATCAGTAGGTACTTTTAAGCACTTGCACAAGCTAGACAAATAAGCTAAAAGGGAAAACAGCTATTGGGACTTAAAATAGACCTGGATAACTACACAATGACCAAAAACCAGCTCCTCACAAGCTTCAATGAAGCTTGTGAGAGGTCTGCAAGAAGTGCCTGTGCACACTCAGTGTGCACAGGGCATTTCATGCCTGGTTGGGAGCTTATTTAAAGCTTATTGGAGCTTGAGAAATGGAAAACAAAACTAATATCTCTACACTAGACCTACTGAACTTGCACTTCCCAAAGTTTCATAGATTTTGATTAAGAAAGGAATCAATGAGACTTCAACAAAGATTTGTGAAAATCCACTTTTTGCAACTTTTGACTTTTAAAGGTAAGTATGAAAAGTTGACTAATCTGAGTTTTGAATCAAATTTACTGACTGATTATGATGTTTAGTGACAAAATGAATCAAAAACAAGCTAGCTTAACTACTTTTAATCCTCTATGCAAAATATGGATGATTGAAATTAACTGAATTGAGAGTGAGAACAGTTATGATGCAGATTTGACTTTTAGAGATTTTAAGTGCAAATAAATGACTAATATGATTCTAATAACACTAAATGACAATAAAGCAACTAATGTTAACAATTAAACTAACCTCAAACTTGAAATTAAACCTAGATCCAAACACCACTGATTACAACTGTGTTGAAGATTAAAAGAGCAATTCTCTGAACCAACAAATTTTACTGATTAATCTAAGTTCAACAGGCCTAAGTACAATTGTTTAAACAGGTATTAGCAGTTTATGACCACAGATATAAGTTCAAGCAAAACTGCAAAGAGACTTGAAATATTGAAAAAGAAAAACTAACTCACATGACTTCAGCTGATATTGCAGACCAAGACCAAATCAAATTCTAATCTAACCTAACTAATTCACCCCATGATCACCTCTGCAACAACAGAAACCATCACCATATCCATTTTGCTTGTAAAGTTGACTATTGTTGACCATGGATTAATATTGCTCAAAACTGCATTGTGAGCTTATCAGAGCTTATAATAAGCTTGAATAAGCTTATTTGGATGAGAAATTAAGCTATTGAAAGCTTGAACTAAGGAAATGGAAACTGAGTTTTGTACAGTAACTTGAAATTTTGCAATTTAACTGAAACCTTGAATTGATACTCAAAAGTGACTTACAATGATAAAATGATTAAAGTTTAACACCTTGAAGCTTAAAAATTACATTTTAGCATACTTAATTAAGATTACTAAAGAAAACGACATACAAATTTTAAACTAAACTAACTACTACTTGTCTTCCTTCTCTCTTCTCTTATTTATACTCCAAGAAGCTTCCACGTGTCCATAAGAGTGTTTCCCACCACCCTGAGAGTCAATAGGAGAATTCTGTGGACTTTGGCTATCTTATCTGTTTTGGCGGGAAAAAGTCTTGAAGTTGGTATTATGCATTAATTGATATTTGGGGCTTTGTGGAGGTGTTAGAGAGTGGGTGAGAGGCTGTAAAGGTGACAAGGTGAGGTGGAAAGGTGGGAGTGAGTAGGTGTCGGGGTGTGGCTGAAACAGGTGTTGGGGGGAAGGATGAACAGTGCTGGGCGCTATTATCTGTTTTAAATTTCGGGTTTGGGCTAGGGTAAGGTTTGGGCCAGCCGGGTTAAAGGATTAGATTGGATTTTGGGCTAGTATTAATACAAGGATCCGTTTGGTTGTAGCTAGTTTAATCCAAGGACCAAAAATGTAATTTGACCAAAGTCAAGGGACTGAACCTGCCCATTTTCCAAAGCTATTTACAAGGATAAAACCTGCCAAGTAAGAATAGTACAAGGACCTATATTGATAATTTCATTTTTTAAACTTAAAAGGACCATTTTTGTAAATATTCAAACTTCAGGGACCAAACTTGTAATTTTGCAAAACTTATCATAAAGGACCAATTATGCCATATTTGAATAGTACAAGGTTTATTTTGATTAATTTCCAATTTTAAAACCTTAGGGACTAATTTTGACACTTTTGCAAAGTTGAGGGACCAAAGTTGTAAATTTGTGATTTTTAAACTTTGAAGGGTTTATTTTGACAACTATTGAATCCCAAGGACCTAAAATGATATTTTACAAGTTTTTGAATTACCAGGGACTGTTTTTGACAACTTTTCAAACTTGGGGGACTAAAACTGCCAATTATGCAAACTTGATACGTTTTTCATCAGATTTTGATGTTTTGGCATTTAAAACATATAAAACACTTGTTTGTGATATTTTTATCATTTTAAAGCATTTCTGAGTGTTTTCAGATGTTTTTGGCATTCTAACAGTATAAAAATGATGAGTATTTAGATACTCATCAAAATAAAACCCGCCATCTACTACTGTTCACCCTTCATCTCCTTCACAAACACCTGTGTCCAACCATTCCCCGCCATCTGCTACCACCACCTGTCCACTACCTTTCCACCTCACCCCTACTTTACTACCCACTCTCCACCACCTCTGCAAAACCTAAACACGCCACAATTAATGCATTTCCCACCTCATTTTCACTGCAATACCACTCCTACCCACGGTTTTGAGCAAATCCACCCCAACTTGGTCTAAACTTCACCAAACGTGTCCCTCCACCTCATGCTACATCCCAAGAATCCTTAATTAGTCTCAAACCGCCTCATATCCACGTGGCTCATTTTGGCGCCAAAACTGATTTAAACGGACAAGATGAGTTTGACTCAATCAATGGCTGTGAAACAATGTGGGAAAGTATCTGGAAGCTAGTGGGATGCAAAAGAGTGATAAATACAGAAGAAAGGAGAAGAAGAGAATGATCATAATTTTAACTTAGTTTATGATCAATCGTAGTTAATCAAAGTAGTTTGTATCATTAGTGTAATTGTCATTTACTTTTCTCAGATGTTAATTACCTTTGCTAAAGTGTAATAAACAATCTTGGTTACCCAGTTTCAATCTATCTTAATGTCCAGTCATTTCAACTTTGTCCCATTTTCATTACTTGTCATTTAAATTCTGTTGATACTTGTTGATTAGAGGATCCTAACAAACACTACTTAGCTCTTTGTAAGCTATTGCAAGCTTGTAGAAACTCTCAACCAGCAATAATCAATAAAAAAGGAAAACACCAAAAAGAAATCAATAATTAAGGTATAAACTAGAAAGTTACTGTAGAAGAAGCTTGGAGCAAGTGCTATTCTGGATTGCCTTGGTTATAGTGCTTTGTGAAAAGCTATAGGTGTGGTACTCAGTTCTTGGTTCTCAGTTGTGCCTTGGATTCAAGTTGTAAGCTAATTTCTTGATTTTTGGCATTTACTATTCTTGTTCTTAATTTAGTATAATCTTTTCTGTTTCATGCTTAGTTGTTAGTAGTTAATAGTAATATAGAGTAAAATCAGTAGGTTGTTAATCAAAAATCATAGTTGCTAGTTGTTAATATTTTTAGTTAATATAGCTTAGTTGTGATTATCTTAGTAATAGTTGTTAAATCTGTATTATTTATGTTTATCTGATCTTAGTTCATCATAGTCAAGTGTTAGAATTCAGTTTCATGGTTTAAATCATTATTGAGTAACACTAATCAATAGAACAGTCCTTTCTAGGGGTGTTTGGATCAAGCTGCCATAGTGAGTTTATGCATGTTATTATGCTTTATTCTTGATACTGTATGTTTGTTTAGGTTTATATAGTTCATAATAGTCATAATAAATAGGTCTCATTAGTATAAAAGTCAAAATAGAACTCAATTCCATCTAGTTTGTAATCTGTTAAGTGATTCAGTCTCATATTCCACATATTAGCTTAGAATCTGATAACCTAGTTTAATTTCATCTTAGTATAGCTTAATACAACATAATCAATCAGTAAATTAGGATCAAAGCTCACTTAAGTCAACATATTGGTTTACATAAAAAAGTCAATTTGCAGCTTACACGATTTTTGAATAAACTTTGGATTTAAATTGTGAACTTGTTAATTGATATTAGGACTTGAGCTTGTAGGTTTATATAGTCTTATTGCTGATCTCCTTGTTACTATTTTTCATAATTTTTATGCTAGCTTATTAAGAGCTTAATTAGTGCTTAACTTTTGGTGATTCTTCATAGACCTCCCCTGTGCACAGGTTTGACACCCACTTTCACAAGCTTGCATAAGCTTGTTTATTGAGTGTTGGTCTGAGTATTTTGGTTGTTTGTGATGCCCATGTGGCTAGTTATCTGAACTAAGTGCTTATTTGTCCTTAATTGCTTATCTGTACTGCTTATATTGGTTTAACTTGTGCTATCAAAATAACCTAATCACTGAGTATTCAGTATGAATAAGCAACTTCTCAAGCTAATCATAAACTCATCACTGAGCTTTAGCTTGTGATCTTTGGCTCATTAAGAAGCTAAGCAGCTCATCTTCACAGTTCAAGCTTTAATTTTCATTCACAAGTCCTTTTACTAGGGCTGCATCTCAGCTTAAGCTTGTCCATTCACTCAGTTCACTGAGTGACTCAGTCAACCCACCCAACTTCATAAGCCCTGCAAAAGCTACCCAGTGGTCCCCATTGGTCAAGCTTTGGCATTTTGGAATCCTTACCAGCCCCACTTAGTACTTCAGCATTCAATAAGTTCTTTGAGCTTATTTCATAAGCTCAATTTGTCCACTTTGGTTGCCTGTCTAGGGTGTTTGGATCTCAGTTTTATTGGAAGTGCTTATAAGCTTATTACAAGCTTATTAGCCAAATCCAGTGAACACACTTGTTCATATCTGTTAATATACCATATATACATAGTAATTATCCTTTTGTTTTCTTTCTTAAGCTTGTTTTAAAGCTTGTACTAAGCTTTCAAGCTTATTTCACTCACTCATATAACTGAGTGAATCAGTTTGGACCCCTCACTTCACAAGCTCTTTCTGAGCTCATCAGTGGGTCCCATACCCTCAATCTTGGTTCTTCCAACCCACCTCCTACTAGGCTTGACCCATTGACCCTTTGTTTGGCCTAGATCATAGTGGACCCCACTTGGTTTTACCTCACAAGGTTGTCCCATTTTTTGTCTCAGAATCCAATAAGCAAAGTGCTTATTTGTGTTCTGTGGCTTATTCAAGCTACTTATTTGGTTGAATCTTGTTAAATACTGTATAAGTAACTTATTGGAACCAGAATCTACCCTAGTGAACTCCACATAAGCTCATTTGAGCTTATTTCCTTCTAAGTCAACAGAAAAGTCAACTGTTGGGGCAAATAAGCACTTTAAGTGCTTATTCTGGGTTTCCAAGTTTGTTGTTTTTGTATTAGTTTCTTATTAAAAGTATTTTAATAGTTTTATAAAAGAAAAATCACAAAAAAAAGCCAAAAATACTTATAGTGATAGCTTCTATTTAATAGAAACTATCTATTTAATTTTCTTTTTAGCTTATTTATAAGCACTTCTGTATTTTTATATTTTTAGTAAATCTCTTTTATATTAAAGTACTTTTATATATTTTTCTAGATTTTTCTTTTGTCATCTAGTAATATTTAGAATTAATACTAGTTTAATCAATTAATAATTAATATTAAATAACTAAATAGTATAATTATATTTTATTAAGTACCACATAGTTTTTATAATTTTTCTAGCTTTTATATATAAGTTATAACATTTTTAGGAATTTTTCTAGATTTTTTACTGTTCATATTCTAGTACTAATAATTTAATTAGTTTAATTAGTTTATTAATAATCAAATAGTTAAATAATAATAATAAATAGATAAATAGTCTAAAAAATATATTTTCAGTTTTAAAATAAGTTTTATCATATTTTAGATTTTTCTAAGTTATAATTTCATTTTTCTAGATTAATTTTGTATTTTCTTATATTTTAGTGCATTTTAAATACTTAATAAATAGTTTTTAATTAATAATAATTAAATAAATAGTTGTAAAAATAATTTTCTTTTTCTAATAATTTCCTTTTATTATTAGGATTGTAAAAATATAATTTTCTTATTTGTAGGCCTTTTATTTCTTTAAAACTCACGTTTTATTTTGTACGTTTACGTAATTTTATTTAAACGTACGTTTTAGGTTTTAAACGTTCATCACTGTAAAAATAGTGATAGCGTTTATTTAATATATTTTATCTTTTATTTCTTTTAATTTGCATTTAAGTCGCTGTAATTTGTAGATCTTTTCTTTAGGTAATTTTCCATCAATATCCTTACTGATCACTATCCTTAGTGATCATTCTATCATCTGATCAAGTGTTTATACACCAATTCATCCTCCGTGGGACTTAACGACCCAGGAATCCCCTATATTCCTCTGATCTTAATTGCATTTGGTGTGTGATCTGTTTTAAGTTTGTTACGGTTGACCATTCACAAGTGGTTAGCTTGTGTAATTAAACTTGACGGTTTTGCACCAATCAAATTTTGGCGCCGCTGCCGGGGAGGCTGTAAGCGTGTTTTAAGCATTTCCAGATCCATTCTTGCATATACCATCATTTGTAAACAGTTTTCTGTAAAGTTATCATAAATCAAAAAGTTCATTAATACTTTTTCTAAAGTGTTAACAACACCAAAAATATTTTTTTTCTTTGTTTTTACAAAATATTTATCCAACAATCCAAAAATATTCATCTTTACCCTCTTACCCTTTTTGATTCTTTATCCCTTTACCCTCTATCCATTTGATTCTAACTTCTTCTATTCTCATGGAATCTCTCGACTACAACGAATTCTGGAACGAAGTTGAAAAACTTCCTATTTTATCACAAATGTCAAGAATTCGTGTTGTTCGTGATGATCCATTAATTCTGCGTAGGGAAATGGAACGAGAAACCGGGGTGACAAAGGACCAGGTACTTCCCTCTGATAATGGAAGTACTAAATACGTCCAACCTACGGTTATCCAAAGATCTAACCCCTCGATTGCTCCTAAGCCGTCTAAAATTGATCCTACACTTTCACGATTTACGGTTAAAAGCAAACATGCAGAATTCAGACCGGTGACTAGCAAGAATGACTTGCATAATCTTCACGTTTCTCAAGAACCAAAACCGGAGTCCATAACGGCAGTGGTGGAAATTGCTAGCTCTCGGAGCACACCACTTGTCCCACCTCCGGATTTTTCAAAATGTTCTTTGAGTCTAAATAGTCATTCAGATCACCATGTTGGTTTTGCTGATTCTTTGAATGAACTGATTCCTTCTCATAACTCTCAAATAGAATCGTTTATTCCTTGTGTCGGTTGTGGTGAGCCTCTTTTTGGTTCACCATGTCGCTGGTGTACGTGTGTACAATGTGGTAATGATATTCGTAACGGGAGTTGTTTGTTTTGTAGTTCGAGGAATTCATTTGATTATGATCCTAATCCGAACTCATTTAACGACCCCTCAAATTTTTCCAATTATCCACCACAGCCCGACTTATCTTCATATAATCAACATAACTGCTGTGAATTTTGTGGAGGTCCTCACCAAGGATTTGAATGTCAATCCGGAAACACGGTTATCTATGAACAGTTTTCCGGTGATGCTCAGAACTTCGGTTATGACCAATATCCATATGATTCACCAACCCAGGCTCAACAGTTTTACTGTTGTGAGAACTGTGGAGGTCCCCATTTCAGCTCTGATTGTCAAACAGGGAATCCATTTCCTTGTAACAATTACGACTATCCATATCACGACCAACCTCTACAGTGCCAAATGACTCAAACTCCTCAGCAAACCCAACAAGACACTTATCTAGAGCTTCTGGAGTCAGTGAAAAGAACTGAGGAGTTGAGTAAAACAGCATTTCATAATGTTCCCAGTTTTTCTTGTGTATATTGTGGGGGTCCTCATGATGATTATCAATGTCAACCTTCCGGTTTTGACAAATCTCCACTCCCACAATGTCCCGTCATTCAAAATTCACATGAGAAATCCATGGAAGAATTGCTAGCTGAAGAGCAGGCTGCTAAGATAAATTCCCAAATTGCTTTTGAAAAATCTATTAGGGAATTAATTGCAAAAGAAAAAGCAGCCAGATCTAGCTCTCAATTTCGTTTTATTCTTGATGACAGTGATGATGAGGATACACTTGAAGATTCATCAAGTTCATCAGTGGATATTCCAGCAGTTGAGATTCATTCTCATGTAACTGCTATCACACCCGAAGCTCCCACTCACTCTCTGAACATGGGGGACGAGCATCTTGACACTGTTCCTGAAAAGGAATCGGACGAATTCATAAAGTCTAGTGTTGAGGACCTTGTCCCAATCCCGAGAGAGTCACAGGGAACTTTTGACCATATGTGTGATATCCCTTCCCCTCTTGAGTGTTCAAAAGATCATTTTGAGACTTTCTCCGATTTTAGCGATGATTGTAAATCTTATGGAGACATTGAGAATGTTGAGGCATCACTTTCACATTGTGATGTTGATCCTCTTTTTGAGGAGTTTACTGATGAACTCACTCACATCATTCCACTTTCATCGGAAAGTGATGATGATCTCTTTGATTTCAAAGCCAACTTAGGAGAAATTGAAAATCTCCTTTATAATGATCGTTCACTCACTTCTCACCCTAACAGTCCAATAGAGAATGTTAATCACCTTGTTCCTGAAACATTCAAAGCTACTTTCACCAATCCTCTATTTGAATTCGAATCTGAATTCACTTGGATTTCTAACAATCCAATCTTTGACGAGGATAGTGATGAGCCCATAATGGAACAAGGGTTCACAGACTTACATCATGTGAATGATTCTCTTTACGAGGAGTTCTCCTTTGAACTCAATCATATCATATCTCTAACAGAGTATGATAACTTCCACTTTGATCTAGACATAAATGATCTTTGTGTTCCGGAGGGAAATGTTCTCAGCCATGAGAACTTGCTTGATATCAAAATCCCATCCCTCCCACCCAGAATATGTCTTGATCAAATGAGCTTAAATGATGAGATTCATGATCCAGAAATCATGAATTCTCCTTCTGATGATGATGACTTAGTCATGATGTTTGTCATGATTTTCTTTCTCTTCTTCACCTATCCCGTGGCTTCTCCTGTTCTTCACTCCTTCGGGAATGAAGACATTATCTTTGACCCCGGCATTTTCATTTCTCATTTGTAAGCCGGTTCTATGTATATCTCATCGGTGTGGAACTTTCACGTATTTCAATGTTTATACAAACATCTTGAATGAAAGTCCGATGGAGATTGTCTCTTCCACTTACTTCCCCATGAACAAATTAATTCGGGGTCGAGTCAAGCTAGCGACTCGGTAATCAAAAACAAGTAGTGCAACATGGGTTTTCACCCCTGTTTTCTGTCTTCTTACCCCTTTCTACCACCTTAGTGTGGGGGAGATGCCCCACATGTTGTATATAGATCTAAAAAATGAATGAAAATTGTAAATATTAAAAAAGAAAATAATTGTTGTGTTTCTACACTTAGCTAGCAATGTTATCTTTTTACGTTCTAAGTTTCGGCATAACAGCCGGTACTTTGAATATTGAGGACAATATTCATTTCTAAGTGTGGTGGGGAAATTCTGGCGAATTTGATCATAAATGTACCCTTTTAGTCCCTTTTTCCCCCAAAATGGCCAAATTTTAAATTTTTTTTAGTGGAAGTACTATGTACTAAACACAACAAATGGTAATCAGTCCACCATGTCTAACCCACATACGGATTGGCTAATCCAGGAGCAAACGGCTCTTGGTAAAGATATCTCAAATCCGTTTATGGCTTGCAATTTGCCCAAAATTGTATGGTGTTCAGCTCACCATATCTTTAATTAGTAAAGAGCTGGCTAGCCCGCAAGTTTATGGCTTGTGGTAAAGGCAGTTGGAAATCCATAATTGGTAATCGGCTCACCAAAGATAATATTGATAATTTATCTAAGAGTTGGCTAGTCCAGAAGCAAACGGCTTCTGGTAAAGACAAATCAAATCCGTTGAAAGCTTATGATTTGCTCAAAATCATTTGGTTATCATTGTACCAAGGTTCTTACTTGAACTGAAACAATTGGCTACTCCAGAAGTAATGGCTTTTGGTAAAGAGATAAAATCCATTAACTTTTCATAAATCATTGTTAGGGACTAGCAATATCTTAGTGTGGGGGATTGATGAGTGTCTAAATACTCATCATTTTTGTATTATCTAGACTGCAAAAACATCTGAAAACACTCAGAAAGGCATCAAAATGATGAAAATATCACAAACAAGTGTTTTATATGTTTTAAATGCAAAAACATCAAAATCTGATGAAAAACGTATCAAGTTTGCATAATTGGCAGTTTTAGTCCCCCAAGTTACAAAAGTTGTCAAAATTAGTCTCTGGTAAATCAAAATAAAGCAAAATGTCATTTAAGGTCCATGAGATTCAAAAGTTGTCAAAATAAACCCTTCAAAGTTTAAAATTTACAATATGACAACTTTAGTCCCTCAAGTTTGGAAAATGTCAAAAATAGTCCTTGGTTAATTTAAAAAGTGAAAATTATCAAATATTAACCTTGTACTATTCATAAATGACAAAATTGGTCCTTATGGTAAACTTTTGGAAAATTACAAGTTAGGCCCTTAAAGTTTCAAACTTGACAGTTTTAGTCCCTGGACTTATAAAAAATGAAAATTTATCACTAATGGTCCTTGTACTATTAATGAATGGCAAGTTTAACCCTTGTGATAACTTGGGAAAAATTACATTTTCAGTCCCTTGTATTTTCAGAAAAATTACAAATGGTCCTTGTGCTAACTACAAACCAAACCGGACTTTTGTTAATATTAACCCAACAAACCAAGGCCCAAAACCAGTTAACCCAATACCCAACCCAGCGGTTTAAAAAATAAAACCCGCCATCTACTACTGTTCACCCTTCATCTCCTTCACAAACACCTGTGTCCAACCATTCCCCGCCATCTGCTACCACCACCTGTCCACTACCTTTCCACCTCACCCCTACTTTACTACCCACTCTCCACCACCTCTGCAAAACCTAAACACGCCACAATTAATGCATTTCCCACCCCATTTTCACTGCAATACCACTCCTACCCACGGTTTTGAGCAAAACCACCCCAACTTGGTCTAAACTTCACCAAACGTGTCCCTCCACCTCATGCTACATCCCAAGAATCCTTAATTAGTCTCAAACCGCCTCATATCCACGTAGCTCATTTTGGCGCCAAAACTGATTTAAATGGACAAGATGAGTTTGACTCAATCAATGGCTGTGAAACAATGTGGGAAAGTATCTGGAAGCTAGTGGGATGCAAAAGAGTGATAAATACAGAAGAAAGGAGAAGAAGAGAATGATCATAATTTTAACTTAGTTTATGATCAATCGTAGTTAATCAAAGTAGTTTGTATCATTAGTGTAATTGTCATTTACTTTTCTCAGATGTTAATTACCTTTGCTAAAGTGTAATAAACAATCTTGGTTACCCAGTTTCAATCTATCTTAATGTCCACTCATTTCAACTTTGTCCCATTTTCATTACTTGTCATTTAAATTCTGTTGATACTTGTTGATTAGAGGATCCTAACAAACACTACTTAGCTCTTTGTAAGCTATTGCAAGCTTGTAGAAACTCTCAACCAACAATAATCAATAAAAAAGGAAAACACCAAAAAGAAATCAATAATTAAGGTATAAACTAGAAAGTTACTGTAGAAGAAGCTTGGAGCAAGTGCTATTCTGGATTGCCTTGGTTATAGTGCTTTGTGAAAAGCTATAGGTGTGGTACTCAGTTCTTGGTTCTCAGTTGTGCCTTGGATTCAAGTTGTAAGCTAATTTCTTGATTTTTGGCATTTACTATTCTTGTTCTTAATTTAGTATAATCTTTTCTGTTTCATGCTTAGTTGTTAGTAGTTAATAGTAATATAGAGTAAAATCAGTAGGTTGTTAATCAAAAATCATAGTTGCTAGTTGTTAATATTTTTAGTTAATATAGCTTAGTTGTGATTATCTTAGTAATAGTTGTTAAATCTGTATTATTTATGTTTATCTGATCTTAGTTCATCATAGTCAAGTGTTAGAATTCAGTTTCATGGTTTAAATCATTATTGAGTAACACTAATCAATAGAACAGTCCTTTCTAGGGGTGTTTGGATCAAGCTGCCATAGTGAGTTTATGCATGTTATTATGCTTTATTCTTGATACTGTATGTTTGTTTAGGTTTATATAGTTCATAATAGTCATAATAAATAGGTCTCATTAGTATAAAAGTCAAAATAGAACTCAATTCCATCTAGTTTGTAATCTGTTAAGTGATTCAGTCTCATATTCCACATATTAGCTTAGAATCTGATAACCTAGTTTAATTTCATCTTAGTATAGCTTAATACAACATAATCAATCAGTAAATTAGGATCAAAGCTCACTTAAGTCAACATATTGGTTTACATAAAAAAGTCAATTTGCAGCTTACACGATTTTTGAATAAACTTTGGATTTAAATTGTGAACTTGTTAATTGATATTAGGACTTGAGCTTGTAGGTTTATATAGTCTTATTGCTGATCTCCTTGTTACTATTTTTCATAATTTTTATGCTAGCTTATTAAGAGCTTAATTAGTGCTTAACTTTTGGTGATTCTTCATAGACCTCCCCTGTGCACAGGTTTGACACCCACTTTCACAAGCTTGCATAAGCTTGTTTATTGAGTGTTGGTCTGAGTATTTTGGTTGTTTGTGATGCCCATGTGGCTAGTTATCTGAACTAAGTGCTTATTTGTCCTTAATTGCTTATCTGTACTGCTTATATTGCTTTAACTTGTGCTATCAAAATAACCTAATCACTGAGTATTCAGTATAAATAAGCAACTTCTCAAGCTAATCATAAGCTCATCACTGAGCTTTAGCTTGTGATCTTTGGCTCATTAAGAAGCTAAGCAGCTCATCTTCATAGTTCAAGCTTTAATTTTCATTCACAAGTCCTTTTACTAGGGCTGCATCTCAGCTTAAGCTTGTCCATTCACTTAGTTCACTGAGTGACTCAGTCAACCCACCCAACTTCATAAGCCCTGCAAAAGCTACCCAGTGGTCCCCATTGGTCAAGCTTTGGCATTTTGGAATCCTTACCAGCCCCACTTAGTACTTCAGCATTCAATAAGTTCTTTTGACCTTATTTCATAAGCTCAATTTGTCCACTTTGGTTGCCTGTCTAGGGTGTTTGGATCTCAGTTTTATTGGAAGTGCTTATAAGCTTATTACAAGCTTATTAGCCAAATCCAGTGAACACACTTGTTCATATCTGTTAATATACCATATATACATAGTAATTATCCGTTTGTTTTCTTTCTTAAGCTTGTTTTAAAGCTTGTACTAAGCTTTCAAGCTTATTTCACTCACTCATATAACTGAGTGAATCAGTTTGGACCCCTCACTTCACAAGCTCTTTCTGAGCTCATCAGTGGGTCCCATACCCTCAATCTTGGTTCTTCCAACCCACCTCCTACTAGGCTTGACCCATTGACCCTTTGTTTGGCCTAGATCATAGTGGACCCCACTTGGTTTTACCTCACAAGGTTGTCCCATTTTCTGTCTCAGAATCCAATAAGCAAAGTGCTTATTTGTGTTATGTGGCTTATTCAAGCTACTTATTTGGTTGAATCTTGTTAAATACTGTATAAGTAACTTATTGGAACCAGAATCTACCCTAGTGAACTCCACATAAGCTCATTTGAGCTTATTTCCTTCTAAGTCAACAGAAAAGTCAACTGTTGGGGCAAATAAACACTTTAAGTGCTTATTCTGGGTTTCCAAGTTTGTTGTTTTTGTATTAGTTTCTTATTAAAAGTATTTTAATAGTTTTATAAAAGAAAAATCACAAAAAAAAAAGCCAAAAATACTTATAGTGATAGCTTCTATTTAATAGAAACTATCTATTTAATTTTCTTTTTAGCTTATTTATAAGCACTTCTGTATTTTTATATTTTTAGTAAATCTCTTTTATATTAAAGTACTTTTATATATTTTTCTAGATTTTTCTTTTGTCATCTAGTAATATTTAGAATTAATACTAGTTTAATCAATTAATAATTAATATTAAATAACTAAATAGTATAATTATATTTTATTAAGTACCACATAGTTTTTATAATTTTTCTAGCTTTTATATATAAGTTATAACATTTTTAGGAATTTTTCTAGATTTTTTACTGTTCATATTCTAGTACTAATAATTTAATTAGTTTAATTAGTTTATTAATAATCAAATAGTTAAATAATAATAATAAATAGATAAATAGTCTAAAAAATATATTTTCAGTTTTAAAATAAGTTTTATCATATTTTAGATTTTTCTAAGTTATAATTTCATTTTTCTAGATTAATTTTGTATTTTCTTATATTTTAGTGCATTTTAAATACTTAATAAATAGTTTTTAATTAATAATAATTAAATAAATAGTTGTAAAAATAATTTTCTTTTTCTAATAATTTCCTTTTATTATTAGGATTGTAAAAATATCATTTTCTTATTTGTAGGCCTTTTATTTCTTTAAAACTCACGTTTTATTTTGTACGTTTACGTAATTTTATTTAAACGTACGTTTTAGGTTTTAAACGTTCATCACTGTAAAAATAGTGATAGCGTTTATTTAATATATTTTATCTTTTATTTCTTTTAATTTGCATTTAAGTCGCTGTAATTTGTAGATCTTTTCTTTAGGTAATTTTCCATCAATATCCTTACTGATCACTATCCTTAGTGATCATTCTATCATCTGATCAAGTGTTTATACACCAATTCATCCTCCGTGGGACTTAACGACCCAGGAATCCCCTATATTCCTCTGATCTTAATTGCATTTGGTGTGTGATCTGTTTTAAGTTTGTTACGGTTGACCATTCACAAGTGGTTAGCTTGTGTAATTAAACTTGACGGTTTTGCACCAATCAAATTTTGGCGCCGCTGCCGGGGAGGCTGTAAGCGTGTTTTAAGCATTTCCAGATCCATTCTTGCATATACCATCATTTGTAAACAGTTTTCTGTAAAGTTATCATAAATCAAAAAGTTCATTAATACTTTTTCTAAAGTGTTAACAACACCAAAAATATTTTTTTTCTTTGTTTTTACAAAATATTTATCCAACAATCCAAAAATATTCATCTTTACCCTCTTACCCTTTTTGATTCTTTATCCCTTTACCCTCTATCCATTTGATTCTAACTTCTTCTATTCTCATGGAATCTCTCGACTACAACGAATTCTGGAACGAAGTTGAAAAACTTCCTATTTTATCACAAATGTCAAGAATTCGTGTTGTTCGTGATGATCCATTAATTCTGCGTAGGGAAATGGAACGAGAAACCGGGGTGACAAAGGACCAGGTACTTCCCTCTGATAATGGAAGTACTAAATACGTCCAACCTACGGTTATCCAAAGATCTAACCCCTCGATTGCTCCTAAGCCGTCTAAAATTGATCCTACACTTTCACGATTTACGGTTAAAAGCAAACATGCAGAATTCAGACCGGTGACTAGCAAGAATGACTTGCCTAATCTTCACGTTTCTCAAGAACCAAAACCGGAGTCCATAACGGCAGTGGTGGAAATTGCTAGCTCTCGGAGCACACCACTTGTCCCATCTCCGGATTTTTCAAAATGTTCTTTGAGTCTAAATAGTCATTCAGATCACCATGTTGGTTTTGCTGATTCTTTGAATGAACTGATTCCTTCTCATAACTCTCAAATAGAATCATTTATTCCTTGTGTCGGTTGTGGTGAGCCTCTTTTTGGTTCACCATGTCGCTGGTGTACGTGTGTACAATGTGGTAATGATATTCGTAACGGGAGTTGTTTGTTTTGTAGTTCGAGGAATTCATTTGATTATGATCCTAATCCGAACTCATTTAACGACCCCTCAAATTTTTCCAATTATCCACCACAGCCCGACTTATCTTCATATAATCAACATAACTGCTGTGAATTTTGTGGAGGTCCTCACCAAGGATTTAAATGTCAATCCGGAAACACGGTTATCTATGAACAGTTTTCCGGTGATGCTCAGAACTTCGGTTATGACCAATATCCATATGATTCACCAACCCAGGCTCAACAGTTTTACTGTTGTGAGAACTGTGGAGGTCCCCATTTCAGCTCTGATTGTCAAACAGGGAATCCATTTCCTTGTAACAATTACGACTATCCATATCACGACCAACCTCTACAGTGCCAAATGACTCAAACTCCTCAGCAAACCCAACAAGACACTTATCTAGAGCTTCTGGAGTCAGTGAAAAGAACTGAGGAGTTGAGTAAAACAGCATTTCATAATGTTCCCAGTTTTTCTTGTGTATATTGTGGGGGTCCTCATGATGATTATCAATGTCAACCTTCCGGTTTTGACAAATCTCCACTCCCACAATGTCCCGTCATTCAAAATTCACATGAGAAATCCATGGAAGAATTGCTAGCTGAAGAGCAGGCTGCTAAGATAAATTCCCAAATTGCTTTTGAAAAATCTATTAGGGAATTAATTGCAAAAGAAAAAGCAGCCAGATCTAGCTCTCAATTTCGTTTTATTCTTGATGACAGTGATGATGAGGATACACTTGAAGATTCATCAAGTTCATCAGTGGATATTCCAGCAGTTGAGATTCATTCTCATGTAACTGCTATCACACCCGAAGCTCCCACTTACTCTCTGAACATGGGGGACGAGCATCTTGACACTGTTCCTGAAAAGGAATCGGACGAATTCATAAAGTCTAGTGTTGAGGACCTTGTCCCAATCCCGAGAGAGTCACAGGGAACTTTTGACCATATGTGTGATATCCCTTCCCCTCTTGAGTGTTCAAAAGATCATTTTGAGACTTTCTCCGATTTTAGCGATGATTGTAAATCTTATGGAGACATTGAGAATGTTGAGGCATCACTTTCACATTGTGATGTTGATCCTCTTTTTGAGGAGTTTACTGATGAACTCACTCACATCATTCCACTTTCATCGGAAAGTGATGATGATCTCTTTGATTTCAAAGCCAACTTAGGAGAAATTGAAAATCTCCTTTATAATGATCGTTCACTCACTTCTCACCCTAACAGTCCAATAGAGAATGTTAATCACCTTGTTCCTGAAACATTCAAAGCTACTTTCACCAATCCTCTATTTGAATTCGAATCTGAATTCACTTGGATTTCTAACAATCCAATCTTTGACGAGGATAGTAATGAGCCCATAATGGAACAAGGGTTCACAGACTTACATCATGTGAATGATTCTCTTTACGAGGAGTTCTCCTTTGAACTCAATCATATCATATCTCTAATAGAGTATGATAACTTCCACTTTGATCTAGACATAAATGATCTTTGTGTTCCGGAGGGAAATGTTCTCAGCCATGAGAACTTGCTTGATATCAAAATCCCATCCCTCCCACCCAGAATATGTCTTGATCAAATGAGCTTAAATGATGAGATTCATGATCCAGAAATCATGAATTCTCCTTCTGATGATGATGACTTAGTCATGATGTTTGTCATGATTTTCTTTCTCTTCTTCACCTATCCCGTGGCTTCTCCTGTTCTTCACTCCTTCGGGAATGAAGACATTATCTTTGACCCCGGCATTTTCATTTCTCATTTGTAAGCCGGTTCTATGTATATCTCATCGGTGTGGAACTTTCACGTATTTCAATGTTTATACAAACATCTTGAATGAAAGTCCGATGGAGATTGTCTCTTCCACTTACTTCCCCATGAACAAATTAATTCGGGGTCGAGTCAAGCTAGCGACTCGGTAATCAAAAACAAGTAGTGCAACATGGGTTTTCACCCCTGTTTTCTGTCTTCTTACCCCTTTCTACCACCTTAGTGTGGGGGAGATGCCCCACATGTTGTATATAGATCTAAAAAATGAATGAAAATTGTAAATATTAAAAAAGAAAATAATTGTTGTGTTTCTACACTTAGCTAGCAATGTTATCTTTTTACGTTCTAAGTTTCGGCATAACAGCCGGTACTTTGAATATTGAGGACAATATTCATTTCTAAGTGTGGTGGGGAAATTCTGGCGAATTTGATCATAAATGTACCCTTTTAGTCCCTTTTTCCCCCAAAATGGCCAAATTTTAAAATTTTTTTAGTGGAAGTACTATGTACTAAACACAACAAATGGTAATCAGTCCACCATGTCTAACCCACATACGGATTGGCTAATCCAGGAGCAAACGGCTCTTGGTAAAGATATCTCAAATCCGTTTATGGCTTGCAATTTGCCCAAAATTGTATGGTGTTCAGCTCACCATATCTTTAATTAGTAAAGAGTTGGCTAGCCCGCAAGTTTATGGCTTGTGGTAAAGGCAGTTGGAAATCCATAATTGGTAATCGGCTCACCAAAGATAATATTGATAATTTATCTAAGAGTTGGCTAGTCCAGAAGCAAACGGCTTCTGGTAAAGACAAATCAAATCCGTTGAAAGCTTATGATTTGCTCAAAATCATTTGGTTATCATTGTACCAAGGTTCTTACTCGAACTGAAACAATTGGCTACTCCAGAAGTAATGGCTTTTGGTAAAGAGATAAAATCCATTAACTTTTCATAAATCATTGTTAGGGACTAGCAATATCTTAGTGTGGGGGATTGATGAGTGTCTAAATACTCATCATTTTTGTATTATCTAGACTGCAAAAACATCTGAAAACACTCAGAAAGGCATCAAAATGATGAAAATATCACAAACAAGTGTTTTATATGTTTTAAATGCAAAAACATCAAAATCTGATGAAAAACGTATCAAGTTTGCATAATTGGCAGTTTTAGTCCCCCAAGTTACAAAAGTTGTCAAAATTAGTCTCTGGTAAATCAAAATAAAGCAAAATGTCATTTAAGGTCCATGAGATTCAAAAGTTGTCAAAATAAACCCTTCAAAGTTTAAAATTTACAATATGACAACTTTAGTCCCTCAAGTTTGGAAAATGTCAAAAATAGTCCTTGGTTAATTTAAAAAGTGAAAATTATCAAATATTAACCTTGTACTATTCATAAATGACAAAATTGGTCCTTATGGTAAACTTTTGGAAAATTACAAGTTAGGCCCTTAAAGTTTCAAACTTGGCAGTTTTAGTCCCTGGACTTATAAAAAATGAAAATTTATCACTAATGGTCCTTGTACTATTAATGAATGGCAAGTTTAACCCTTGTGATAACTTGGGAAAAATTACATTTTCAGTCCCTTGTATTTTCAGAAAAATTACAAATGGTCCTTGTGCTAACTACAAACCAAACCGGACTTTTGTTAATATTAACCCAACAAACCAAGCCCCAAAACCAGTTAACCCAATACCCAACCCAGCGGTTTAAAAAATAAAACCCGCCATCTACTACTGTTCACCCTTCATCTCCTTCACAAACACCTGTGTCCAACCATTCCCCGCCATCTGCTACCACCACCTGTCCACTACCTTTCCACCTCACCCCTACTTTACTACCCACTCTCCACCACCTCTGCAAAACCTAAACACGCCACAATTAATGCATTTCCCACCCCATTTTCACTGCAATACCACTCCTACCCACGGTTTTGAGCAAAACCACCCCAACTTGGTCTAAACTTCACCAAACGTGTCCCTCCACCTCATGCTACATCCCAAGAATCCTTAATTAGTCTCAAACCGCCTCATATCCACGTGGCTCATTTTGGCGCCAAAACTGATTTAAATGGACAAGATGAGTTTGACTCAATCAATGGCTGTGAAACAATGTGGGAAAGTATCTGGAAGCTAGTGGGATGCAAAAGAGTGATAAATACAGAAGAAAGGAGAAGAAGAGAATGATCATAATTTTAACTTAGTTTATGATCAATCGTAGTTAATCAAAGTAGTTTGTATCATTAGTGTAATTGTCATTTACTTTTCTCAGATGTTAATTACCTTTGCTAAAGTGTAATAAACAATCTTGGTTACCCAGTTTCAATCTATCTTAATGTCCACTCATTTCAACTTTGTCCCATTTTCATTACTTGTCATTTAAATTCTGTTGATACTTGTTGATTAGAGGATCCTAACAAACACTACTTAGCTCTTTGTAAGCTATTGCAAGCTTGTAGAAACTCTCAACCAGCAATAATCAATAAAAAAGGAAAACACCAAAAAGAAATCAATAATTAAGGTATAAACTAGAAAGTTACTGTAGAAGAAGCTTGGAGCAAGTGCTATTCTGGATTGCCTTGGTTATAGTGCTTTGTGAAAAGCTATAGGTGTGGTACTCAGTTCTTGGTTCTCAGTTGTGCCTTGGATTCAAGTTGTAAGCTAATTTCTTGATTTTTGGCATTTACTATTCTTGTTCTTAATTTAGTATAATCTTTTCTGTTTCATGCTTAGTTGTTAGTAGTTAATAGTAATATAGAGTAAAATCAGTAGGTTGTTAATCAAAAATCATAGTTGCTAGTTGTTAATATTTTTAGTTAATATAGCTTAGTTGTGATTATCTTAGTAATAGTTGTTAAATCTGTATTATTTATGTTTATCTGATCTTAGTTCATCATAGTCAAGTGTTAGAATTCAGTTTCATGGTTTAAATCATTATTGAGTAACACTAATCAATAGAACAGTCCTTTCTAGGGGTGTTTGGATCAAGCTGCCATAGTGAGTTTATGCATGTTATTATGCTTTATTCTTGATACTGTATGTTTGTTTAGGTTTATATAGTTCATAATAGTCATAATAAATAGGTCTCATTAGTATAAAAGTCAAAATAGAACTCAATTCCATCTAGTTTGTAATCTGTTAAGTAGAACTCAATTCCATCTAGTTTCTCTGGGGTGAAGCCATCTAGTCAAAATAGAACTCAATTCCATCAGTTTCATGGGTCCACATAAGTCCATGTGAATTGTATGAAGAACTTCTGTAACAGAGTTTGTAGGTTTGGGTTTATGGGCATACTTCTTGCTTTTTCCCAATTGGCATGCTGAAAAAAGATGATCCTTTTCATACTTAAGTCTAGGTAAACCTACAACCAAGTCCTTTCTGGAGAGATCATTGATGGTGCCGAAGTTCAAGTGATTGAGACAACGATGCCATAACCATGAATTTGTTTTTGAAGCCTTTGACAACAAGCAAATTGGAGAAGACTTCATCATATCATCGATAGAGATGGTGTATAGATTTGAACCTCGTGTTCCTCTTAAAATTTCCTTACCATCAAGTTCTCTAACGAAACATGTATGTTTTCTGAAGGCTACTTCTAGATCAGAATCGCAGAATTGACCAACAAAGAACAGGTTATGACCAAGACCTTCCACATAATACACTCTGGAGATAACACTTTCACCAACAACATAATCTCCATAGCCCATAATGGCACCGAAATGATCGTTTCCGAATCTAACAGTCCCGATGAATTTGCTCACGAAGTTCATGAGCCGCGACCGGTTTCCAGTCATATGCTTGGAACAACCTGAGTCCAGGTACCACAGAACGATTTGAACGATCTGCAGTTGAACACAGACAAGAATGGATAACTGGATAATTGGGATCCCCATGCAAGAATGGGTTCCATTTAGTTAGTAACAGTGATTGGAACACCCACATCAGAGTTAGATACATTCATATCAGAAATTGAAGCAATGGAATCATTATGAATAGATGCAGTACTAGTGTCCGTATTTGCCCTATTCAAAGTATGTTCACTTCTTAAGGTAATAATTCTACCAGTAGGCATCCATTTTCTAGTGGGCATTGTCCGATTAGCCTTATGGCCGATAGGTATCCATTGATAGCCTATCTTTCTAAATGTTCTTCCTGTGGGTTTCCACTATTTTCTAACTTTCTTTCTCTTTTGCCTTTTAGCCTTCTTAGTTCGATTTTTAGCATTAACAATTTTAACTGGGCAATCGACAGCATTAGACAAGACATTCATACCACATTCACGATTAGTAACAGAAACCACACAATCATCATTACAAGTTTTTTCAAAAGTAGTAGCGGAATTCGAATTAATTACAGTACGCTTATAGCAAATACTAGAATCAACACGATTCGTTTTATTTAACTCAAACTTAGTGTTCCTAGGGTGATCTTCTACTTTCTTCCAATGCACATTCTTAGCTTGCGAGGTCCTATCATTCCTTGTATTGTCTTGAGACTTTGACCTGCTCGCTTTAATGTCACTGTTTACTCCTGTAGAGGGAATGGGAACATTAGTTGGTTTTGCTAATTTATGCATTTCCTGTTTAGATGTGCTAGGATCTGAACTATTTGAAGGCACATTAAAGTTCACTTTCTTAATAGTAGAAGTGCTGGGATTTGAACTCCTAGAGGGCACACTCGAGTTCACATTCTTAGCACTAACATATTTGGAATCTGAACTACTTGAAGGCACACTAAGGTTCACGTTCATAACATTTGGCATTGAATGACTTGCATGCTTGGCACTAGGCATTGAACAAGGAATCAAAGGATTGACTTGCTCACCTAAGGATTTAGGGCATATTGTAATTAAGCATTCTAGAAGTTCTTGAGATTGTTTGGCATATAAGCATGCATGACCAATTACATTATCAAGTGGTTTCTCTAACTTATCCTCTTCTACAATCTCACAGAGACATTCTAGGCTGTCCTTAAGATATGAGAAATATGTTTGAATTGCCAGTTTGTTATTCCTAAGATGAGGAGGAACATATTTCACAGACAAAGCATATTTATTACAGACATGCCCCTTTGAAGCACCATTCTCCCCATTGGTCATTGGCATTTTCCCTTTTACCTGACTCTTAAGATTCTCAATTTCCTTTTGCAACGAGGTTATGTTTTCGTTATTTTTGTTACGAGTGACTTTAATTGACTCAAATAAATCATTGAAATGACGTTTAACCTTTTCATTTTCTTCTAGAAAACTCTCATTTTCCTTTTGTAAGGCATTAACCAAGTTTTGAAGATGAAAATTTTGAGAATTCCGAGAATCTAAAGGAGGAGGCATTTGGGAACCAGTCATATTGTTCTTTTCACCCTTTAATTGAGAGATTTGGGCTATCAACTTTCTGATCGTGTTACAGTGAGCTTGAATCTGTTCGTCACGTTTGTTTAGTTTAAAAACTGCATCAAACTCTGGAACATCCGAGGATATCTTGATGTTTGAGGTTTCAACATTTTCTTTAAGATGTTGATATTTTAGTTGCAAGTCAAAATGTTCAACTTCTAGCTTAGAAAAATGTTTTACCAAATTATCGTGATCATCCTGTTCAATTTTATCACTTAGTTTAGAGTTTTTGATTTCAAATTCAATGACACGATCATGGGAGACTTTCAACGCAACAGATAATTCATGAAATTGAGAAGCAGTAATAGAGCAATTAGTAGCAGTATAAAACACATCTTGAGAGATACATTCAGAGATCAGATTCTCATTTAAGGTATGCAAGTTCTTCCTCTCAATTTCATTATATTTTAATGCCCGCTCATAGTCACTAACTTCAATTATCATTGCATCAAATTCTTTTTCCATCCATTTAATATCTGTATCCATCCCCTTTTTAAGACTCTCAAATTGATCTTTTAATTGTTTAAAGAAAGGCATGACTTCAGTTAAATAACATTCTTTTGTTTGTTCAAAACCCCTTTCCCCTTCAGTTATCCCAGTGGGTGTGATTCTTTTCTTACAAGTTTTCTCAAGATCAACAAATAATTGAAAGATCACATATTGACTGATTAAGGTCTTGCTCTTAGTGGCAATAGTTCTAGGAACTAAATGCATTGGTGTATTGGGAGGATACACAGTCGCTGCAGGCATTCTCCTAAGGGGAGGGTTTGTTTCAACAATATTTTTAGCTTTTTGCTTATCTAAGTCCTTTTTCCAAAACACTTGTTCAGGTGTTAACAAAGTTTGAGGCTTAAACTTGTTTAAGGAAATCCAATTTTCCTTTTTGTAATCATGGGGTTTGATCATTATGTTATTCTTTTTACATTCAGGATCATCTAGCTTCTTATTCATTTTCTCCCTAGATGCATCATCTAATTTTCTATCCTCCTCAGTGCACTCAACACAACTAGGTTTCTGTCTAGGCTTAAGGATTTCATTACCATCATAAATTACATTTTGAGCTGCTTTAGCTCTCTTTTCGTACTCAGGGTTGGGTTTATCTATGATGGGAACACTATGCTTATCGCTTAAAACTCTATGCTTAGTGACCATGTGAGCAGTTTGAATGGTATTCCCTTGTACGCACAACTTATTTTCAAGCTTGTTTTTCAAGGTTTTTAGATTAGAAAAATCATTCAAAAGTTTTGATTCCTTAGCACTGAATTCTTGCTTAAGCATTTTAACATTTTCTTGAAGTTCTTATTTTTGCTTAGCAGTTTTAGAAAGCTTTTCTTGCAAGGAGTTTAACTCTTGTTTTAATACTTCTTCTCTAAACCTACTTTTTCTAATAGTTGTACGCATTTGGTCATCCATTTCCTGCTCACGAGTGGTTAACTCAAAGTTAGCTCGTTGTTCATAAATGGCAACTCGTTCTTTATAAGCATTAAGTTCAGAGATAACAGAATCATCAGGGGCACATGCAGTGTATTCATCAAAAACATAGTCATTGTTGACTGCAGAAGATGCATCACTTGGTACAACTTCACTTTCACTTTGTTTCACATATTGATCATATGGGACAACATTGATATTACCCATATTTTCAATATTTGATTCAATAGTTTCAGTTGATTGTACTTTGTCATGCATCTTTTGCACATCAGCATCATCGTATAGTTTTAATACCTCTGAGATGAGTTTGTTTTTGGATGGGCTAGCTTGTGGTGAAGATGAGACCTTAGGAGAAACCATTGGAGAAATGCTATCCATAAAAATTGTGTGTGCAGTAGGTCCATCATCCACATCAGAGTCGTATACATCACAATCAGCGACTTGAAAGGCATTCTGATGATTGTGACCTATCTCCTGAATTGGCTGCTCATCCACATCTGCATCATAGGTCTTGGCATTGCCCTCAGCAAGAAACAACAACTCCTCTTCATCCAAAGCAGCACCATTATCCTGAGCCTGTACAAGCAGCATCTTATCTCTGAAGTATTCTGCATTCTGTGGACGTTTTGGAGATGTGCAGTTCCTAGCAATGTATCCTTCACCACCACAGTTGTAGCATTTGATTGGTTTAGCTTGTCCTTGATTTCCATTCCTTCCCCAATTCTGATTTACTACATATCCTCTACCAGCTCCACCTCTTCCTTGTTTGTACTGCCTTTCTTGAACTGGCTGCACCATAACCTTCCCATCTCTGACAGTGGCTTGATTGTGTGGATTGGATGCAGTTCTGAGATTGTTGTTGGTGTGTGGAAGAGAGTTCATGTTTTGACTAATCAGGAGAGCCAGTTGATTAATGAAGTTTCCCACGTGTGCATCAGCATCAACTTGTTTGAACATAGGATCAGGAATGAGTTTGTGATTACCATTACCCATAGGTATGACTTGAGATGCCTTGGTGGTAATACCAACATTGGTGTAGAAAGCTGTAGAATCATTAGGTGAGCTTGATTCTCCCTGATTGGTTTTGAACTGCTCCAGAATCCTTTTCTCAAACATAGCATGCCTCTCATTCTGAAGAAGGAAAGCGTAGAGTTGCTCATAGTTTGTATTCTTCAATCCTTTGGTTAGCTTCACAGAGGTGACAAACTTGTGCCACTCGGGATTCATGTTGTTTACGAATTTTGAGTTCAGCTGAATGTTTGGCATGGTCATTTTGATGTTCCTCATATCGTTCACAAGCTTATGGAATCTCACATAGTACTCATAGACACTCTCATCTGGTCTCATCTTGAAGTGCTCAAAGTCATCATATAGTTGTGATTCTCTGTCTTCAACAGTTAATTCAGAACCTGAGAGAAGCATCTTGGCATTATCCCACACTGCCTTGGCTTCGGTGTTGTGATTGATCAGCTTGTAGATATCCTTTGGAAGACCTTGAAGTATGATGTTAGAAGCCCTGATATCAGCATCGAATCTCTTTTTCTCCTTATCATCGAGCTCATCATATGTCTTTGGTCTGTCTATTCCATATATCATTGTTCCATCTGCAGCTGTATCAATTAAGTCTCTAGTAGTCTCAACCCGATAAGGTCCTTCATCGATTGACTTGAGAATGTTGACCTCATTTTCCTTTCCAAGACAGTACAGTCTGATTCTTTGAGCCCATGAATCATAATCAGTTCTGTCAAGCATAGGTGGACGAGTATCTGACCCTGCTGCTTGAACGTCCTCAACTACGGAAGAAACAATAATAGGAACGATGTTTGCCATGATTACATGTTCTACGGGATTTTACAATTCTTTGATTAAACCGGGAAATTGATTCTTTCATGGGATTTTACTAAACCAAAAGAACAACCGTAAGAATGTATTACGAAGAAGTGACAAGTAGCAAAACACACAACTCGCTTAGTTATCAACTCGCTAAACAACCAACTCGCTCAAGGAGACAACTTGCTTAAGGAATCAACTCGCTAAATAGCTAAGTCGCATTAGCATCAACTCGCAACACTGTCAACACGCTTAAAGGAACAAGTCGCTAAATATCCAACTCGCTTTAGTATCAACTCGCAAGATACACAACTCGCTTAGAACCCAAGTCGCATGAAAATCAACTCGCTAAATAGCCAAGTCGCATATACTAACTCGCATACAGAAACAAAGCAACTCACTTAGAAGAAAAACAAGTCCGAGACTTAACTCGCTTCGTCCTATCTTCACAAATAACCACTTTATCAATCAAAAACAACCAAACCACAATGATTTAAGCCTTCCAATTCAAAACATAAACACATATGATGATCCTAAACACAAAAAGACAAGCAAAATTCAAACTTTAACACTAGAATTTGTCCAAATGAATCTAACTCTTCTAAACACTTAATACCCCAAAAACCTTATGCAATCCACCAAAACAAAGAGCATAAAAGATGAGTGATCAAACCATGGCTCTTGATACCAATTGTAAGATATAGGATTTCACTAACACATCATATCAATAACATATGGGGCGTTCACAATAGTTTAGAGAGAGAAAGTTCTAGAGAGAGAAATGGAAGAGAGTTGGGAACTATGTGAAACAAAGTGAAATAGTATTGAAGCTCCAACCCTCTACCTTGGGAGGTAGAGGGTATTTATAGTGTCTTACAAATAAACGCCACCTACGGGCTGTGGATCAGGCATACAGTGGGTAAAGACCCGTCCATCCTCCACGGTGTTACTTAACAAACTACTAACTAACATATCATAACTATGACTACGAGCTTTCTATTGAATGCTTATACTTGAGGTGACCGACTCTTTAACGACTGAATTTTCTAATTCCTAACATGGGTAGTCATAAAAGTTATGATGCAGTTAACGACACAACCACCAGCCATTCAGAATCGTTTAGGGCCGAAAATGGATTTTTTCTATCTTATAAGCTTTATTTTAAACTTTATGATTTGTTTCCTTTTTTGTATTTTTCTAGGATTTGCTTCCTTTTAGACATATAATATGTGTTAGGGTTTTATAAACTCAGTTTTATTATTATTATTGACGTGTAATAAAGAATCCCCCATACTGGGCATTCGTTTATTTGCTTGTTCTTGATTATTCCGTTTATTGTATGGCCATCGATCCAGAATTATTTGGTATCAGAGCTGCTAGGTACTAATGACCGGACGTGTTCGTCGTAGAAGACCCCCGGGGGTGGTGCTTATAGAAACGCCAAATGAGGCAATAATCCCGATCCGCGCGACATAGAGATTGATCGCCTTAGACAGAGGATTCAAGAACTGGAACTACTCCAGTAGGAAGAGACTGAATCAGATCACACGTAGGAACCCTACGAGGATGAAAATCCATTTGGAAGGTATCGTCTAAAAATTCTCGGTGGTTATCGTGATGATCCATTACGAGGTATTGGAATGAAAGTTGAAATTCCATAATTCTCGAGTAAGGTACATCCTGATGATTTTATTGATAGGTTAAGAATTGTTGAACGTGTCTTTGATTTGAAAGACATACCTGAAAATCTTAAGGTGAAACTAGTTGCTATTAGGATTCAAAAACATGCTTCATTGTGGTGGGATCATGTAAAGAAGCAACGGGCTTTAGCTAGGAAATCCAAAGTTGTGACATGGGAAAAGATGAAAAAAAAATTAAAATCGAAGTTCCTACCTGATAACCATAGGCAGGAAGCGTTTCTGGGTTATCATAATTTTTCCCAACGTGCGTTAACAGTTGAAGAGCTCAATATATAACGCCCTAAAAATTTGAACAACAATTTTTTATTTTAATTATATCCTAAAGTTTAATAAATAATTAGGTAATATAAAAAAACCTTATACTATACATTTGATTAAATCAAAACCTTTCATACGTTTTTAAACATTGAGAAGATCCGATTCTATCACTTTGCCCTATTTCCTTTCTAAGCAAAATACGTCTTATACTTTGTTAGTACACCTATGACATGAGCAAATCATTTACACGTTATCTTCTATTATTATTATTATTATTATTATTATTATTATTATTTTTATTATTATTATTATTATTATTATTATTATTATTATTATTAGATATACGTTGCAATCCCTTTTGGCCCTATCTTTTCTTGCTTTGATAACACACGCCTGTGAAGATTCGCACAATCCTCTTCCTAAAACAAAATATACGACATTCCTTTTGTATCCTTCCCTTTTACACATTTTTCCTTACCTATACAACTTCACATGTTTCATATTGGAATTATATAGCACATCTTGCTTCGCTTCATCTCCCTAAAAACCGAATAAAACACAAACAAAGTTCCAGATCATATTCTCTCTTTAAGAAACAAGGTACAAGGGTAGCAGCTTATGGTGAACGATTGTGGTTAAGGTTTGTAGCGTGTGTAGAAGTCGTGTGCTCAGTTCCTTTCCCATCCGATCCCTCCCTGATTCGCCCTAAGGTATTCATCATAATCATCTTCGTAATATACTAACCGATACACGAATCAAATATAATACGTATATATGTATATGAAACCCTATTCTAGTAATGTTTTTGCTGCTTCATCTCACGTTATTAAACCTGTTGTCATTCGATTACATATATACAAGTTTAACGCCACATAAAATTGTAAGAGTTTTACTTGGTATCGAATTTGGTTGTTCCTTTTCATGTCGACCACTCTTTAATCCTACCCTAGGTTACATTCATTGGTAAACAATAATTACACACTTAATATGACATGATATAAATGGAAACCCTAGTCACAAAATACCTAACCAGGGTTGTTTAGGGTTTAACGACGGGTTAGGGTTTTGAGGTTATGATTTTATGTGTGTGATCTTCTATTCATTACGTGTGGTTTGAGTCCAGGTTATGGTTGGTGTGTTATACGTGTGAATCGCATGCATGGTTTGGGGCGTAATCATGTCTTGTTGTGTGTGTGGTTGTTATTCTTAGCGTAGGTGTTTGTGTCTTGGCTCGATCTGACATGTATTCGAGTCGTCTCTACCTGAGATCAAATATAGAAGATTGATTAGAACATGACAGTTTATTGGATGTGTGCATATTAACTAAAATCGAAACTTGGAAAACTATATAAGGATACAATCGTGGATGTCGTAATTGAACAAGTATATACTAGTAAAATGGGGTTTAAATTTGGTTCATTGTTATGTGTTGGGGCTTGACCATCGTTCATCTAATCTTATGTGTATGGGCTGAGTCAATTGGAGAAGGGGTGTGTCGATCAGTGCACGAGAAGGGGTTCATCTAATCATAAGTGTTATAACATTGAGTAATGTTAGTCATATTGTAACATGGTGGTAGAATCATAATTAGAAGTCGCCAATAATGATGAACTGATAAGTGACGAGTTTAAGCAGTTATAAGTTATGTTTTACATGTTACTCAATATAAATGTATATATGAATCTTAATCGTTAATAACGAAGAGTAGGTTGTGAAGCTAACTTGTGCATGTGGGTCGAAAGGGATAAATAAGTATGGGTGAAAACTATTTTCAAAACATGCATGGTCTTGTGAGGGGGTATGTTCGAGGGTGATCGTGGATTTTATGGGTGGATCATTTTATGTTTTGAACGTGTGTCGGGGAAGATGAGTCGGGGTTAGTAGAAATACGTGTTTACTTGGTCGTAAATGTTAGTCTTATGAATCGTGAGCAAGCTTAAATATGGATCGATCATGTATTATGAAGCATTTTTCTTTTACAATTAAACGTATATGAATTTGCATGTAAAATAAAACCTTTAAGGTTAGTTACACTTTAAAACCCTACACCTTGAGATATTTACAATAGGGAAAATGAGGCAAATGCCCCCGTCGCCCTGAGGCTAATCACTTTTCGGACCACGCTTTTTTTATTTGAAACTAGACCGGTTGCCCACCGATTTTCTTGGACCCAACCAGGGGCTGCCACGTGGTCGACAACTCATGACACAAGTACATATATTGAAAGTAGGTTGTGAAGCTAACTTGTGCATGTGGGTCGAAAGGGATAAATAAGTATGGGTGAAAACTATTTTCAAAACATGCATGGTCTTGTGAGGGGGTATGTTCGAGGGTGATCGTGGAGTTTATGGGTGGATCATTTTATGTTTTGAACGTGTGTCGGGGAAGATGAGTCGGGGTTAGTAGAAATACGTGTTTACTTGGTCGTAAATGTTAGTCTTATGAATCGTGAGCAAGCTTAAATATGGATCGATCATGTATTATGAAGCATTTTTCTTTTACAATTAAACGTATATGAATTTGCATGTAAAATAAAACCTTTAAGGTTAGTTACACTTTAAAACCCTACACCTTGAGATATTTACAATAGGGAAAATGAGGCAAATGCCCCCGTCGCCCTGAGGCTAATCACTTTTCGGACCACGCTTTTTTTATTTGAAACTAGACCGGTTGCCCACCGATTTTCTTGGACCCAACCAGGGGCTGCCACGTGGCCGACAACTTATGACACAAGTACATATATTGAATGTATATGTCCTACATTGTTTTTTGGGCAACTTGTATTGTTTTTTGGCAACTTTATATTTTTTGGCAACTTGTATTTATACATGAGGATATTTTGGTCATTTTAAATTTTAAATTAAAAAAATCACACACCTACACAAAATCCAATCCAAGTCTTTCTTCTTGTGGATATAATTCATTTGAGAATCGTCATCAGATCCATCTTCATGTTCATCTACCGAATCCAATCCAAGTATACAGCAACACTCGCCAAATCCAAAACCCGATTTTGAAATTAAACAGTAGAAAACCCCAAATTCAGTCACACCAACATTCATTCTTCAATTCCAAAAATAGTCAGATGTCATTAATCCCAAACTTTAACCCACATCACAAGTACTAAAAAAAAAACGCAAATTAGTAAGCACATCTTAATTAAAATCACCCTTATAAAATGTTTGAGATTGTTATACTATCTATCGTAAAATTAACTTTTCTAGATGTGTTTTTTGTTGCTGGATGGGGTGTTTTTTTTTTGGCTTTTGAGTTAATGTAGATAAGGTGTTTGATGAAATGCTTATTTTTGTTTTGTTTTGTTTTGTTTTGTAGGAGTGTATTTAGGGAATAGTGGAGCGTCCAGATGTACGGACGGAAGGCGAGTCAGCTGTTGAAAGTGTTTGCGAGTGGTGATTCTGGACAGCTTACAGGGTTTAATGTAAGACTAATTTGTTGGTAAATTGACTGGTTTTATTTGGAGTTTTAATTGTGTTGGGTATTGTCACAATTCTCAATTTTCAGTCATTTCTTACATTTACTATTTCATCGTTTATCGTAAACTAGGCTTGCAAGTATTAAATTCGCGTGACCTTAAGGGTTTAGCTGCGAATTCATGAACAATCATCAAGGACATTTCATATAGACTAGGTTTAGTCTACATATCATTAGCATCATTACCATCATATTAGTTCATGCATGGTTTTGCATTTTACGTTAAACGTATAATTTTTATTAAATAAACGCTATCGCGTAAACATTATTTTGAACAATGGATCCGATACTTCCAAAAATCATTCTAATATATTTTTATACTCATATTAAGATTATAAAAATAATATTATGAGTTTACCCGGTGTTTTAAATTTATTTTGTATATAAATTGTTATATTTATATAATTACGACGGTTTTCGTAAATACTACATGATAATTATTATTTCACTTAAATTTTGCAAGAAATGCATTTTTATAATTTTTATGACATTGATATATTTTATTTTGTTCCGTTAAAATTTATTTTTAGTTAACGTTACCCTAAATACTTAAATAAATACACAAGTTACTAATAATTCTTAACTAACTACACATTTACTCTACATTAATACACTTAATTGTTATCAAATGTATCTAGTCTTTTTTTTTTGTGCATGTGTCGACCTCAAGGTGACTCACTCATTTAATTACAAAATATCTTATACATATATTCATATTATACTCTTAAACTTCACATAATATCTCATAACTCAAAGTGTAAAAGATCAAAAACTCTCTTCTTTCTCTCCTTCATCCATAACCGGCCATTGAAGCTCCAAGAAGAAGAACACAAAAATTTTGCTAGTCAAGTAATTTCACAATCTAGTCACACTCTTGATTAAGGTTGTGAAATAAAAACCTTGGGTGTTTAGGATTAATCCTTTGTTCATAAAACCTCATCAAGTAACTAGTAAGCATTTCATATTCATCATCATCTTTCATATTCATGTTGT
The DNA here is from genome assembly GCA_019973895.1 of Chrysanthemum seticuspe. NCBI lineage: Eukaryota > Viridiplantae > Streptophyta > Magnoliopsida > Asterales > Asteraceae > Chrysanthemum > Chrysanthemum seticuspe. Next base: position 59,853,568 of record BPTQ01000004.1, on the reverse strand, counting down.
GTTCATTTTATCATGTTTGAGTACAACATGCAATTTATATGGATGTTTATACCACTTAAATTGTTTTTAAGCACTATAAGTTTACAAGTTATCCTATAATTACTCCTTGAAATATATCACTTTTGGTGATGTCTAGGAACCCATGACACCCTAAGAAGGTGTATGGTAGGATTAGAATAGCTTCGGAGTTGTTTTGAATTGGTTAGAATAGGTTTTGCGCGAGAAAAACTCATTTCGACAACTTATTTTAGAGGTCTGATCTTATTTTCAAAATCTGGAATTCTCGACAGTAGGTAAAAATTTTTGGCCTAGATATTTAGAAAATATACTTTAAAACGAAAACGTGGCCGCTTGAACGGGTTAAAACGGATTTATAACGAAGAAGTTATGCTATTTTCAAGTTTGACGACGAAAAATATTTGTTTCAGAAAATTCAGCATGTAATCTCGACTTTTTACGAGTCAAAAACGGGTCTTAAGCGTTATAAATTGTGTCGACTTATCAAAAATATATTAGTATACTTTAATACGAAGCTAAGGACATATAAAACGTAGAAAACGGACTTGTAACGATTAAATTACACGCGATTTAACAAAGTTGCCGTAACTTTATTATATAAGAAAAACTAATATATTTCTATTAGACAAACATATCGGCCGCGAATGACCATGTTGAGGGTCGTTTTTAACATCGATAGAGTACTTTTCAGAAAATGATGTCTTCTAGTAAAAGTAAGTTCGCCAAGCACATTTTCCAAAATGTCCAACTGTTCGTCAAGCGGAGTTGTAACGAATAAATTACGGTCACTTAAACTTTGCCGAAAACCACCCTTAAACGATATTTCGGACACAAGTACCATACTTAGACTATATTTTTCTCCATGATTTAGACCTCTAGGACGAAAACTTAAATGCTAAAACTTTGAGATAATGATACAAGCTTCCCAAAACCGTTGAGTTTGTTTCCTAACACTCGATGTGCACCATTTTACGACTAGCTTTTCAAGGCCGTTTATTCACTTTCATGAAATTGTCAAATGACATTATTTTACGACGAAAAGCTATAATTTCATAATAAATCACTAAATAACTATCGTAGGATATCGTTTCAACGTAAACACTTGTAAAGTAAATTATAAATTGTCAAGACGTTATAAGATTATTTTTCGACGATAAACTTTATTTTCAAAAGTGTACAAGTGGTATGGATATCATATGAGTTTGCATGCACGACATTGTTTCATGACTTATATTAGAGCATATCATTCATAATAGGTCGCGGTTAGAGAGTTGCGTCTCATTTCTGTGCATCCACTCTGTCATCGTAACTATTGCAACAGGTGAGTAATCACATCCCCTTTTTACCGTTTTTACTATATTTTGGGGCTAAATGCATGAACCATTCTTGAACTAAATTGATTACTACTTTTATGAACTCATTTGACTTGCACCTTTGAACTTGAATCAAACCCTTGAACTTAATTATGAAATTATGACTTATTTGAACTTATTGGACCGTACTTGCTATGACCCTAAAAGTCTCGCCATTTCGGTGGAGCGTCCTTGACCCAAAGTCTCCCTTGTTCGGAGCAGTGCAAATTCTCCTTTGTTCGGAGTGTTCTTAATTGTATATAATAGTTGTATGATGTACTGTTCGTACATTGGCATTGTTAGTCTCCTATTAGTAGGTAGTATGGATAGCGCTATTAGAGGTCGGCCAACCTCTCGTCCACTATGTTACGGGACGCATATTATTTATTCAAGGGGCTTTGCCTGGCATACATTATTATATGCGGGGTACTATATTGTGAACTATTATTACCACTTATACTTGACTACTTGACACGCTATATTTTGTGCAATGGGTTGTGAACACACAGGTTGCAAGTTTTGTATGGGCGGAACTTGGAACTGAGTGGATTTACAATGCCTTTGCTTTGTGGACTATTTCCGATGACCGAAACCTTTGACTCTCTCTTACGAGTTTTCTTATTTTACGAGACGTGTATACTCACCAACTATTTTCATAGTTGACCCGTTTTTCTCTCATGCATTTCAGGTGATCGTTAGTAAGCTTTTTCTACCAGGTCTTGCATAATGAAGTTTTCACTTGTCACTGCAAATCGTTATGTAATAAAACGCAATATTTTGGGATCTAAACTTTTTAATATATTTGCCGATGTCGGCTAAAATGGTATTGTGATGGTGTACTCTTTCTTTTTAATCTTAACGTTGGTATGTTCTATTACCTTGTGCTTATGTTCTTTTCCGTTACACCTCGTGTTTCCGCCTCCGGCGAGGGTGTGGCAGATTGGTACCAGAGCCAAAGGTTATAGAGAATGCCGATTTTTCAAAAAATAAAAATCACAGCTATAACCGGAATAATTTTTATTTTATTTTATTAAACATTGAACATCATCCGAGTCAACTAGTCCTATCGTTGCATCGTTAATCATAAATTATACATAGCCTAATCAACTATGTCTAATTTATGAAGAACCATGCAATGATAAGAATGGTAGTTTTAAATCATGTTTAGTCGAGTCTTTAGAGTCTGGTCACCTGAAATTGCATTGGTCGGGTGGGTATGCATAGCATGTTTTTAAGTTCACGTCTACATTACCGTACCTTGTTTATACCTTCTCTTTTCCCAACTTTCGACTTATTAGGCATAGCCTGTCTCTGTCCCTGTCATATTTCGATCACTATAACACATATTACCACCGTTCTAAACCTCATCTGCCTTCGTCCGAGTGTCATTTACTCAACCCGATATTTTGGTCCATTGCAGGATCATGGCTGCCAGAAACACACGCTCAGGAGTCAACAACAATGCTAACCCAAACAACAATGACAATCCAAACAACAACGCTACTGGAATAGCGGATCTACTCACCCAAATTATGACGCACCTTGATGCTAGACGAACCAACGTCGGAGAAGGTACTTCAAACGCTGGTCAGGGATGCAGCTACAAAACTTTCATGACATGCAAGCCGATGGAATTTCATGGTACCGAGGGTGCCATTGGACTGCTAACATGGTTCAATAATGTTGAGTCGAAACTTAGTATCACGAAATGTGCTGAAGGAAACAAGGTTGAGTTCTCTGCTGGTCTACTATAGGGTCGAGCATTGACCTGGTGGAACAACCAACTGCATACTAGAGGAAGAGGGGCTGCAAATGCGTTATCTTGGGAAGCATTTAAGAAACTACTAACTGATGAGTACTACAGAAAAGATGAAGTGCAGAAGCTGGAAGCAGAATTTTGGAACCACTTGATGGTTGGAGTAGAAGTCGACAAGTACACGATCCGTTTCCACGAGTTAACTAGGATGGTTCCTCACATGGTTTCCACTGTGGAGAAGTTGATCGACCGATATATATGGGGATTGATACCAGAAATTAGGAGGGATGTCACCTCGTCGAACCCAACCACCCTGCAAGCCGCTGTGGGCATGGCGTATCGCTTGACAAATGATGTGATCAGGTCTGGAGAACTAACAAAAGCAAACGACAATGGAAGAAAGCGACGGGAGGATCACCAGGGAAGCCGAGACCAGGACCAGCAAAACAAGAGGCAACGAATGACCAGGAACTATGGAGCGACCACTCAGGAGCGCAAAGGATATACAGGTCCACATCCTATGTGTACTCGATGTAACTATCATTACTCAGGAGATTGCCTAAAGTGCAACAAATGTGGACGGATGGGTCACTTCGCGCGAAATTGCTCAAACAAGACTGGGAACCAAGGACAAAGAAAAGAATGTTATGAGTGTGGAAGTCTGGATCACCTTCGGAATACCTGTCCAAAGTTGAAAAGAACTCCCAACCAAGGAGGAAATCATCCAAACATGGCGTTGGCAATAGAAGGTCCACCAGAACCGAACATTGATGTTTCCCCTGCACGTGGTCGAGCATTCTATCTGGGTACTGAGGAAGCCCGCAACGCGTAACGGGTACATTCTTTTGAACAACCACCTTATTTCTGTACAACATGATCTTGAGTGCATAACTTCCTTCTAATTTTTACCACGTTCACGACATCGATTATTTTGAGACCTAACGATATCGACCTTAGTTGTAATTTATTTTGTTGATTTGATTTGATTTGTGTAAGCAATTCCAATATCGAGCGAATCTTTCAAAAGACTTCATTCAAAAGACTTGTTTCCTAGCTTGATCTAGTGACAGTTCTTGTTTGATGAGTTGCGAAAATCAAGCTAAGAGACAAGTTTACTCAAGTCGGTTTAGTTTAATCTCATGACAGTTCTTGTTTGATGAGTTGTGAGATTAAATTAGAATCGACTACCTAAAGGTCTTTTGAGAGCTACGTTCGATATTGGGTAAGTTTACCCTATCAAATCTAATCACGGGCACGTACTTAGTTGAATGGGGAACCTGTATGCATGGGCATTGATATGATCATTTAGATTGTTCGTACGAGCATGAACTTTTAGAACTCTTGTCGAGGTTCGGACTATAGTATCAATAATTGAATCACGAGGACGTGATTCCTCTAACCGGGGAAGAATGTCACAATTCTCAATTTCCGGTCATTTCTTACATTTACTATTTCATCGTTTATCGTAAACTAGGCTTGCAAGTATTAAATTCGCGTAACCTTAAGGGTTTAGCTGCGAATTCATGAACAATCATCAATGACATTTCATATAGACTAGGTTTAGTCTACATATCATTAGCATCATTACCATCATATTAGTTCATGTTGGAAAATTTAGTGCACTTGTGGGATTAGTTCACACCTTGTAATGGGTTAGGAGGTACGGAGTGTACACCCATAAGGTCCATGAACACCCTGACTCTTATAGTGGTTTGTATTGGTAGTACTGGTGAAAGTACTGCTTGTGGTTTCCACTGATAAGCAGTGTTTCCACTGATAGGCAGTGTTTCCACTGAAGTGGTGTATCCACTGATAGTGCTATGAAAGTACTGATAAGCAGTGTTTCCACTGATAGGCTGTACTTCCACTGCAAGTGAAAGTACTGCTAGTGGAAAGTACTGCTTAAAGAAAGTACTGCTAAATGGCAGTTACAACTTCTTTATGACCACGTTTAATTGGTCATGTAACCACTAACGGCTATAATGGGGATAATTATGAGGCTATTAATGGGCCGATTAATACTCATAATTCTATTGGAATAGCTCAAGAGTAACCTCCTATATATAGGAGATCTGAACATGCATGACAGAGACACAGAAAACACTAAACACTTCTAAGCGAAAGGGTTATTGAATTGTGCCTAATTCTATAACTGCATTTGGTCTTATCCCAAGTAGATATTCGTGTAACCCAGGCATTAGGGTTGAATAGTTTACTTTGGAAAGTGATCACACGATTCCAAGTGATATCCGGTAACCACCTAGTGGTATTGCTACTGACATTGATTATCTAACCCTGCTACTGGACTAAATAACCACCAACAATCAAAGTAAACTATTTTGTGATAATCAATGGCTGCTGCTGCAATGAAACACATGGCTTCAAACTTTGCTAAGCTGGACAAGTTTGAAGGGGTGGACTTTAGGAGGTGGCAGAAGAAGATGCACTTCTTGCTGTCAAGCATGAGTGTGGTGTATATGCTAACTACACCTATTCCTGATGATGGGGATGATGCTACTGTGGAGCAGATCCGGAGGAGGAGCAAATGGGAGAATGATGACTACATATGCAGAGGTCTTATTCTCAATGGTATGTCTGATTCTCTGTTTGATATTTATCAGAACTTTGAATCTTCCAAAGAACTGTGGGATTCCTTGGATGCCAAATATATGGCTGAGGATGCATCAAGTAAGAAGTTCCTTGTTAGTAATTTCAAAAATTACAAAATGACTGATTCAAGACCAGTTATGGAACAATACAATGAACTTCTTGGAATACTTGGAAGGTTTACACAACACAATATGCACATGGATGAGGCTATTTCAGTCTCTTGTGTTATTGACAAAATCCCTCCTTCTTGGAAAGATTTCAAGCATACCTTGAAACATAAGAAGGAGGAGTTAACTCTGGTTGAGTTGGGCAGTCATCTGCGCATTGAGGAATCTCTCAAGGTGCAGGATAATGACAAGTAAAAGAGTGGCAATGCTGCTGGACCATCTGTTGTCAATATGGTGGAGCATAACAACTCCACCAGGTACAATGACAACAAAGGCAAACGCAAATTTCATGATAACACAAGGGCAGATCCTAACAAGAAGGCAACACCTACTTGTTGGAAATGTGGCAAGACTGGTCACATTAAAAGGGACTGCAAGGGTGTTAAAGTTGGTGGTAAAGCCAATGGATCAGGCACTAATGGTTCAGGGAGTGGTGGTTCAGCCAACTCACTGAAAGGTCAGAATATGTTTAATAAGTCTTTTCAGATTTATTATGTTACATATGTATCTGAATCTTTTTATGTGCAGGATGATGATGTTGCGTGGTGGGTTGACTCTGGTGCAACAGTTCATGTGTGTAAAGATAGAAGCTGGTTCAAGACTTATGAGTCACTGAATGATGGTTCTATTCTTCACATGGGAAATGAGTCAACAGCCTTGGTGCATGGTCATGGTTGTGTAGATCTTAGGTTTAGTTCAGGAAAGATTGTAACTTTGTTTAATGTTTATTCATGTTCCTGATATCAGGAAGAACTTGGTTTCAAGTAGTGTTTTGAATAATCATTGATATAAACAAGTTATTGAATCTGATAAATTTGTTCTTTCTAAATGTGGTGTTTTTATTGGTTTTGGTTATTTATGTAATCAAATGTTCAGGCTTAATATTACCACTCATAGTGTTATTTCAGCCTTTGTGACCACATATGATCAGACTGATTCTACCCTTTGGCATGCTAGACTTGGTCATGTTCACTATAAAAGAATGCAAGATATGTCTAGGGATGGTTTAATCCCTGCTTTTGACATGGACACTGAAAAGTGTAAAACTTGCATGTTGACCAAGATAACCAAGAAACCCTTTCAGGGTGTTAGTCGTGAGACTAAGATCTTGGAGCTTATTCACAGTGACCTGTGTGATTTGCATGCCACTCCTTCTTTGGGGAATAAGAAGTACTTTGTGACATTTATTGATGATGCTTCTAGATTTTGTTATGTCTATTTATTACATACCAAGGATGAAGCATTAGATAAATTCAAAGTGTTTAAAACTAAAGTTGAATTACAACTTGGGTCTTTGATCAAAAGATTAAGGACTGATAGGGGAGGTGAGTACATGGATACTCAGTACTTTCAGTCTGTTGGAATAATCCATGAAACGACTGCCCCTTATACTCGTCAGCAAAATGGTATTTCTGAAAGGAAAAACAGGGTGCTGAAGGAGATGGTTAATTCCATGATGTCCTATTCAGGACTGAGTCAAGGGTTCTGGGGTGAAGCTATGTTAACAGCTTGCTATTTGCTAAATAGGGTTCCCAACAAAAGGAACAAAGTTACCCCTTATGAACTCTGGACTAAAAGGAAACCCAACCTGAACTATCTCAAGGTTTGGGGTTGTAGGGCTGTTGTAAGACTCCTTGATCCAAAGAAAAAGACTTTGGGTGAAAGAGGCATTGACTGCATCTTTGTTGGATATGCTGAGCATTCCAAGGCTTTTAGGTTCTATGTTATTGAACCTAATGAACATGTTTCAGTTAACACAATAATTGAATCAAGGGATGCAGATTTTGATGAGAATAGATTCTCATCAGTCCCTAGACCAAGTCAGAGGATTCCTAATGGAACTCATGACACTGGTGTATCAGAGGTCCCTGATGATGAACCATCAGTGGTCCCTGATGAGGTTGTGGTTCAGCAACCTGAACCTGTGCTCAGGAAAAGCAAAAGGGTCAGGACTCCAAAGTCATTTGGACCTGAGTTTCAACTATACTTAGTTGAAGGTACCAGGGATGAGGTCTCAGACCAATACTCCTATTGCTTCATTGTTGAGGATGACCCCAAAACATTTGAAGAAGCAATGAAGTCCCAGGATATTGCTTTCTGGAAAGAAGCAATCAATGATGAGATGGATTCCATCATGGGCAACAACACTTGGGTGTTGGTTGATCTACCTCCTGGTTGCAAACCTTTGAGTTGAAAATGTAGATGGAACTATTGAAAAGTTCAAGGCTAGACTAGTCATTAAGGGCTTTAAACAAAAGTCAGGAATAGACTATTTTGATACTTATGCCCCTGTGGCTCGTATCAGTACCATAAGACTGCTGATTGCTATGGCATCTATTCACGATCTGGTTATTCATCAGATGGATGTGAAAACAGCTTTCTTGAATGGTGAATTGGAAGAGGAGGTTTATATGAACCAACCTCAGGGCTTCATCATGCCTGGTAATGAAAACAAGGTGTGTAAACTAATTAAGTCTCTTTATGGACTTAAGCATGCACCTAAGCAATGGCATCAAAAATTTGATGAAGTGGTTTTGTCTAGTGGTTATGTTCTTAACCAGGCTGACAAATGTGTATATAGCAAATTTGATGAATCTGGTAAAGGAGTCATCATTTGTCTATATGTTGATGACATGTTGATCTTTGGCACTGACCAAAATCAGGTTGACTTGACAAAGGAATTTTTGTCATCAAGGTTCTCCATGAAGGACATGGGGGAGGCTGATGTTATCTTTGGTATAAGGATTAAACATGAAAGTAAAAGAATTTCTATCTCTCAGTCTCATTATATCGAGAAGGTACTGAGGAAATTCAATTACTTTGATTGTACTCCAGTGAGTACACCTATGGATACTTGTGAGAAGCTCATGCCTAATCATGGCAAGGCTGTATCTCAACTTGAGTATTCTAGGGTAATTGGCTGCCTGATGTATGCCATGACTTGTACAAGACCTGATATTGGTTTTGCAGTGGGAAAATTGAGCAGGTATACTAGTAATCCTAGTGCTCATCACTGGCAAGCAGTTCAAAGGGTACTGAAGTATTTGAAGAGAACTATGGATTATAGTCTCTCATATACTGGTTACCCATCAGTGTTGGAAGGTTACACTGATGCAAGTTGGATCAGTAACACTGAAGACAATTCGTCTACCAGTGGCTGGGTATTCCTACTTAGTGGAGGTGCAATTTCTTGGGCATCCAAGAAACAAACTTGCATCACCAGTTCAACAATGGAATCTGAATTTGTGGCTCTAGCAGCTCCTGGTAAAGAAGCTGAATGGTTGAAAAACTTGCTTCTTGAGATTCCATTGTGGCCTAAACCTATAGCACCTATTTCTATCCGGTGTGATAGTGCAGCTACATTGGCTAAGGCTTATAGCCAGGTGTACAATGGTAAGTCTAGACACTTAGGTGTCAGACATAGCATGATTCGTGAGCTTATCATGAATGGGGTGGTATCTATAGAGTTTGTGAGATCTCAACAGAACTTAGCTGATCACTTGACGAAGGTTTTGGCTAGAGACTTGGTTATAAAGTCTGCTAAAGGGATGGGTTTAAGTCCAACTTAGTCACTGAATGCTAGGACACCCAACTCCCTCCTGAGGAAACTTAGGAGCTGAGTTCAATGTGGAAAGCTGAACATTCAGTGGACTGGAGCACATGTTTTATATTACATCCCAAGGTTGTGCTCAGAACCTGCTGAAAGGAGGATGAGGTCTTCACTTCTTAATGGTTATTTTTCTTTGAAAAAGTGCTTGGCAGGAGCATGAATAAAGAGGAACCACCTATGTAAATGTTGAAGTTTTGCCGCTTCAGGAAGCTTTGGACTTTTAGCTTTTACAATATTTATGAATTTGGATATGGACACATGGCTTGTATAGTGTCAGGAGCTTTTAAGTGTTTGAATACTTGTGTGTATTTTATCTTCAGGTATTCAAATGGGTTGAAGGGTTCAATTCTTAGAACACCCTGATTCTCAAATATTTGAACGTGTAATTTACTAAGATGGAAATTCAATCCTCAGGACATTTTCGTTTATGCACATGTTTTGATTGATGTTTATTTTTCATGCAAAGGAAGTGAACTAAATTTGGGGAGGATTGTTGGAAAATTTAGTGCATTTGTGGGATTAGTTCACACCTTGTAATGGGTTAGGAGGTACGGAGTGTACACCCATAAGGTCCATGAACACCCTGACTCTTATAGTGGTTTGTATTGGTAGTACTGGTGAAAGTACTGCTTGGTGAAAGTACTGCTTGTGGAAAGTACTGCTTGTGGTTTCCACTGATAAGCAGTGTTTCCACTGATAGGCAGTGTTTCCACTGAAGTGGTGTATCCACTGATAGTGCTATGAAAGTACTGATAAGCAGTGTTTCCACTGATAGGCTGTACTTCCACTGCAAGTGAAAGTACTGCTAGTGGAAAGTACTGCTTATGGAAAGTACTGCTAAATGGCAGTTACAACTTCTTTATGACCACGTTTAATTGGTCATGTAACCACTAACGGCTATAATGGGGATAATTATGAGGCTATTAATGGACCGATTAATACTCATAATTTCATTGGAATAGCTCAAGAGTAACCTCCTATATATAGGAGATCTGAACATGCATGAGAGAGACACAAAAAACACTAAACACTTCTAAGCGAAAGGGTTATTGAATTGTGCCTAATTCTATAACTGCATTTGGTCTTATCCCAAGTAGATATTCGTGTAACCCAGGCATTAGGGTCGAATAGTTTACTTTGGAAAGTGATCACACGATTCCAAGTGATATCCGGTAACCACCTAGTGGTATTGCTACTGACATTGATTATCTAACCCTGCTACTGGGCTAAATAACCACCAACAATAGTTCATGCATGGTTTTGCATTTTACGTTAAACGTATATTTTTTATTAAATAAACGCTATCGCGTAAACATTATTTTGAACAATGGATCCGATACTTCCAAAAATCATTCCAATATATTTTTATACTCATATTAAGATTATAAAAATAATATTATGAGTTTACCCGGTGTTTTAAATTTATTTTGTATATAAATTGTTATATTTATATAATTACGACGGTTTTCGTAAATACTACATGATAATTATTATTTCACTCAAATTTTGCAAGAAACGCATTTTTATAATTTTTATGAGATTGATATATTTTATTTTGTTCCGTTAAAATTTTTTTTTAGTTAACGTTACCCTAAATACTTAAATAAATACACAAGTTAATAATAATTCTTAACTAACTACACATTTACTCTACATTAATACACTTAATTGTTATCAAATGTATCTAGTCTTTTTTTTTTATGAATGTGTCGACCTCAAGGTGACTCACTCATTTAATTACAAAATATCTTATACATATATTCATATTATACTCTTATACTTCACATAATATCTCATAACTCAAAGTGTAAAAGATCAAAAACTCTCTTCTTTCTCTCCTTCATCCATAACCGGCCATTGAAGCTCCAAGAAGAAGAACACAAAAATTTTGCTAGTCAAGTAATTTCACAATCTAGACACACTCTTGATTAAGGTTGTGAAATAAAAACCTTGGGTGTTTAGGATTAATCCTTTCTTCATAAAACCTCATCAAGTAACTAGTAAGCATTTCATATTCATCATCATCTTTCATATTTATTTTGTGTTCATTTTATCATGTTTGAGTACAACATGCAATTTATATGGATGTTTATACCACTTAAATTGTTTTTAAGCACTAGAAGTTTACATAAGTTATCCTATAATTACTACTTGAAATATATCACTTTTGGTGATGTCTAGGAACCCATGACACCCTAAGAAGGTGTATGGTAGGATTAGAATAGCTTCGGAGTTGTTTTGAATTAGTTAGAATAGGTTTTGCGCGAGAAAAACTCATTTCGACAACTTATTTTAGAGGTCTGATCTTATTTTCAAAATCTGGAATTCTCGACAGTAGGTAAAACTTTTTGGCCTAGATATTTAGAAAATATACTTTAAAACGAAAACGTGGCCGCTTGAACGGGTTAAAACGGAGTTATACCGAAGAAGTTATGCTATTTTCAAGTTTGACGACGAAAAATATTTGTTTCAGAAAATTCAGCATGTAATCTCGACTTTTTACGAGTCAAAAACGGGTCTTAAGAATTATAAATTGTGTCGACTTATCAAAAATATATTAGTATACTTTAATACGAAGCTAAGGACATATAAAACGTAGAAAACGGACTTGTAACGATTAAATTACAAACGATTTAACAAAGTTGCCGTAACTTTATTATATAAGAAAAACTAATATATTTCTATTAGACAAACATATCGGCCGCGAATGACCATGTTGAGGGTCGTTTTTAACATCGATAGAGTACTTTTCAGAAAACGATGTCTTCTAGTAAAAGTAAGTTCGCCAAGCATATTTTCCAAAATGTCCAACCGTTCGTCAAGCGGAGTTGTAACGAATAAATTACGGTCACTTAAACTTTGCCGAAAACCACCCTTAAACGATATTTTGGACACAAGTACCATACTTAGACTATATTTTTCTCCATGATCGAGACCTCTAGGACGAAAACTTAAATGCTAAAACTTTGAGAAAATGATACAAGATTCCCAAAACCGTTGAGTTTGTTTCCTAACACTCGACGTGCACCATTTTACGACTAGCTTTTCAAGGCCGTTTATTCACTTTCATGAAATTGTCAAATGACATTATTTTACGACGAAAAGCTATAATTTCATAATAAATCACTAAATAACTATCGTAGGATATCGTTTCAACGTAAACACTTGTAAAGTAAATTATAAATTGTCAAGAAGTTATAAGATTATTTTTCGACGATAAACTTTATTTTCAAAAGTGTACAAGTGGTATGGATATCATATGAGTTTGCATGCACGACATTGTTTCATGACTTATATTAGAGCATATCATTCATAATAGGTCGCGGTTAGAGAGTTGCGTTTCATTTCTGTGCATCCACTCTGTCATCGTAACTATTGCAACAGGTGAGTAATTACATCCCCTTTTTACCGTTTTTACTATATTTTGGGGCTAAATGCATGAACCATTCTTGAACTAAATTGATTACTACTTTTATGAACTCATTTGACTTGCACCTTTGAACTTGAATCAAACCCTTGAACTTAATTATGAAATTATGACTTATTTGAACTTATTGGACCGTACTTGCTATGACCCTAAAAGTCTCGCCATTTCGGTAGAGCGTCCTTGACCCAAAGTCTTCCTTGTTCGAAGCAGTGCAAATTCTCCCTTGTTCGGATTGTTCTTAATTGTATATAATAGTTGTATGATGTACTGGTCATACATTCGCATTGTTAGTCTCCTATTAGTAGGTAGTATGGATAGCGCTATTAGAGGTCGGCCAACCTCTCGTCCACTATGTTACGGGACGCATATTATTTATTCAAGGGGCTTTGCCTGGCATACATTATTATATGCGGGGTACTATATTGTGAACTATTATTACCACTTATACTTGACTACTTGACACGCTATATTTTGTGCAATGGGTTGTGAACACACAGGTTGCAAGTTTTGTATGGGCGGAACTTGGAACTGAGTGGATTTACAATGCCTTTGCTTTGTGGACTATTTTCGATGGCCGAAACCTTTGACTCTCTCTTACGAGTTTTCTTATTTTACGAAACGTGTATACTCACCAACTATTTTCATAGTTGATCCGTTTTTCTCTCATGCATTTCAGGTGATCGTTAGTAAGCTTTTTCTACCAGGTCTTGCATAATGAAGTTTTCACTTGTCACTGCAAATCGTTATGTAATAAAACGCAATATTTTGGGATCTAAACTTTGTAATATATTTGCCGATGTCGGCTAAAATGGTATTGTAATGGTGTACTCTTTCTTTTTAATCTTAACGTTGGTATGTTCTATTACCTTGTGCTTATGTTCCTTTCCGTTACACCTCGTGTTTCCGCCTCCGCCGAGGGTGTGACAGGTATGCAATATTTGTGCCCCATATAAGTCTAAGGTAGTGGGCTACTAGTGACGACCACCAAATAGCCTAGTGGTAAGTCATTTACCTCCTTACAAGAGGTCAAGGGTGGCCAGGGAAGGGTTGAAAACTGTCACGAGGATACCTCGATTAGGCTTTGTACATTTGAATCAAAAGACTCGCCCTCCTCGGGTAACCTGGACTGGGAGAAACCTCATTTGTTTACCGTTTACTCGTTTAGTGGGCGAATAGTACCCTTACAACATTATATTTAGTTGGGTCTGAAGGGTATCCGAGTAGTCCATGCTTTGGGGGAGGGGGCGTTAATTTTAGAGTCTATGGTTTGACTTCTATATTTGACATGTTAATGAACTGAAAGCTTGTTGCCGGTAGTTGCGACAAAAAAAAAAGACAACTATGTTTAATTAGTTTCTATATTACTTATTGTTGAATTTGACACAAATAAAAGAAATAAAAGGGTATTATCCATATTACTATGTTACACAGGAAAATGCTTCAAAGAAATAATTTAAAGAAACTAAGATCTTGTCCATGATAATGTCTCAACAAACAACATGTATAAAGAATGTAAAAAGAAAATTTTCGTTTTGTGAAATATAAGATTTTATCATCGACTTGAAGCTGCTGAGAATTTCAAGAAGCTTTGGTATGGTTTCCATCCGTTAGAAAACGAGCTTAGGGAAAATTCATGTCACAGTGATTATAGAGTACATCAGTGAGTTCAGGAATGTATAACAAGTTCATGTCAGTGAACAAGTGACCTTCTGTATACTTGACATGTAGAGAAGCTTTTGGGCGTGTTTAGTCGCAGAATCTTTTTCTAGATCTCTAGTTTTATTGAGAATGGGAAGGGTCGTTGTTCTCCCGATTAGTAAGTTTCAGTGTTCAGTTATCTATATACCGTTGCTTATTTACTTCCCTACAAGATAGAACCTATCTCAAAATGATCTTAGTGATTCTCATAATCTCTAGTAAATATAATTGTACAGGACTTATGGGGGTTTCGGAAGATCTAAATTGTTATAAAAACATGTAATAAAATCATAAAAGATTTTCATATAATAAGTTATAAACTGAACCTAACAACTACCAATTTAGACAAAATGTGTCTCAAAAGAAAGTCTAGGTTGCCTCACGGAAGCTGTTTTTGAACTTAAAGAGTACCAAAGTACCCTTTTTAACTTTATTTCATGTTCCTAGCCTTTTACTCTAGTCAGTATTGGAGACACTAATGAACGTATTCTCTATTCAGACACTAGATTGGTCATTTTAGGGTGATAGTTTGCTTAAAACTAAGCAAATGTAAGGGAACTGGATGGAATGGGCAGCTACCTGATGATCTAGGAAATCTAAAGTTACCACCAAACTATCTGGCGTACACACATTCTTAAAATTAAGTGCTTAATCCATGATCAATGATCAAATTAAGCATTTTGAAAACAATATCTTTTAATCTTTATATAGAAAGTTACCAAATAACAAAAGTTATCGACCTTTTGTGAAAGAGTTATCAATTATTGAGTCAATTAAATATCCTACTTTAGATAATATCTATATGCAATCGCTAGTTTTGACTTTGATATCTAACAACATGTGCAGGTTTCCTAAAGTAGCTGAGGTGCTCGATGTAATTTAATGATTGAAATCAAGTTAAAAACTCCGCTTTTATCTCTAGGTGTCAATTACAAGGTTAATCTCATCTTCAGATTTTGTGGTCCAAGAAAATCATGTGCTAAGCGGATGTATGTAAACTTGAAGTACAAAAAGGGGGGGGGGGGGGGGGGGGGGGGGGGGCGAAAACTTCCATGCTTATTTTGCAACATGGAGAGATGATGGATGAATGATAATTAAACTGTGTCCATTTTATTATAACAAGGAAGATACTGATTTTGAGGTTTTACTAGAAAGCTTTTCACATTGCTATAGTGGAAGTAGTACCATCTATGTGGAAGACATAGAGTTTCAAGCCATTAACGATGCAAGTTTAAAACTTCTGATTCCCAAGTTTTTTGTTTACATGCTAGAACACACGCAGATGTATTGAAAACATTCTCATGTAGAAATTGGGCAGTTTTCATTAGAAACTATAACACGATTTTACTATGTTTATGCAGGTGAACACATGTAGAAATTGGGCAGTCAAAAGAAGTCCAACAAGTCTTGGGACCAAATTCCAAGTGGGATAAGGTGCCTCAAATGGCCACTAACTATGAATCAACACAATATGAAGTTAAAATGTGCTGCTTTTTATTTCTACTAGAACTAAATATTTTTTCGGTTTTGATTAACAGCTGAAGTCACTGCTAAGTGAAAAAACGAGAAAGATACATGATATGCTAAGTGAAGTGAACACAAAGAAGGATCATATGGAATTGGCAAAGGAGTTCCTTTACAATACTTTTGACATAAAGCTTCTTCAGTTGAAACACTCAGTCCAGTCCATGTTTAATTTCTGAACTAAATTCAATATGTTTCTTGTTTTAATCGTTGAACATGGTCTTGAGCATTTCCCATTTATACCCCTAAAATAAATTACTCCATTTATAACAAAATCTTTTAACTTGAAATTATAAGATTCTTGTGTTTTGTCCTATGCATTACCTCCTGATACAGTATAGAATGGTAAACAGTATTGAATTCAACTTATGTCAAGTCATGCTGGTACGTAATCAGATGTGCCATGTGGCTGCAAAATTAAATATAGACAATCATTAACAGTATCTTTTTTCACCAAACAGCAAGATTGGCTTTACATAAGGTCAACATGTGTTATCTACACACATGGACAACGTTACTAGCTTGGGTGGACCGAAATAGATGTGTGGCCATAAACAAAGTAACTGTGTCCTCTGACTTCGGTACCAAAAACATCAAGATTTCATTTGTATTGTATCAAGTTTAAACCTTTCTGAAGGCAAAAAAAAAATGCATACTATTAATTAGGGGTGTTTGGCATTATGCTATAAATGTGATCATATGACTATAGTGTTTCCAAGTCACATATGATGAATATTTAGGGCCCGTTTGGTTTGTTGCTAGGAATGACAATGGGTATCGGATTTGGAATGAGATGGAATGATAATGGGTATGAAAAAGTGTATGATTACGATTGTTTATGTTTGGTTGATAAAATATGGTATGAAAAAGTGTATAGATATTTGAATTTTGTAGTGGTAAAAAGATGGCCCCACGGGAATGGATTTCATAGACACCAAATTGGTGTGTAATGAATCTATGACTATGATATACCCATTTCATTACCGGGCCCACAAAACAAAACAAAACAAACACTTGCTATGACTTTGAAAGTCATAGTTTGATTCCCTTTTATAGGAACCAAACGGACCCTTAGTATTTCGGCTATCAAATAACTAATTTAGCAATTGCTGCAACAAAACCTATTCTTGTTACCTCTATTATGCAGGTGTCATCATATAAATGCTTAAATATAAAGAACTTGAAAAATATGCAATTGAACTCAGTATCTTATTAACACAACTTCAAACAGTATACACACATCAAACACTATCCAATTCATTTTGTTCCATATCACGTACCAACTTTTGAAAACGAAAAGTTAGGAGAACTCAAGACGCAACACTAGTACTACCCGCATCAACCCATTTCCAATAATGCTTTCTACACTTCACCGCCTTCTCATCCTCCCCCTCCCCATACTCCTCGCCTTCCTCCACTGTACAAAACTCGTCACAATCCGGCAACCCGTCAACAAACACATCCACACTATACAACACACAACACGCAGGCAGCCCGGATAAGAAACCGACACCTTTTCCCCAACTCTACTCCTACACGTCTCCTTAACCACTCTAACACACTCCCCTTCCTTCCCCAACTCCTCCTTAAGCGCCCTCACTGCGGCATCTTCCACACTCTCTCCCAACTTCATTTTCTCGGACAACGACATGGACCGAACCCTGACATCCCCATTTGACAATTCTTGATGAGACTCAATCAAGATACAATTTTTATCGTCTTTAATGTTGACAACATCTACATTGACTGTTCTGAGAGGTGGGTTTTGGGTGTTGTTTAAGGATGTTTCACCAGAGGTTAATTCTTGGAATAAGTTGTGGATGTTTATGGTTCCGGGTCGGGTTCCCCATGATGAAAAGGCTTCTTGTGGGATGGAGATAGTCTGAGAGGGTTTTTGGGGTGGTGAAAGATGGAGGCATTTTTGGTTTTGGGAAGAAGATGAGACTTTTAGGGGGGGTGTTTGGATGTGGGTTTAGGGAGGAAGATGGAATTCTGAAGTGGGTTTTGGTGGGGTTTCAGTGATGGTAATGGTGGTGGCATGTGGTGGTTAATTTGCCGGAAGATGGTGTAAAAGATGGTTTCTTGGTCTTATTTATTTTTGATTCATTGATTGGTTCTAAAATGTTTGCAGAAAGTTTATTTTTTTTTTACTAAAATACACCGTTCGTCCCTAAACTTGTTGCTGAGCATCGCGATGGGACAAACTTGGGCTTTTTCATCGTCCGGAGTCCTTTTTCCAACTTTCATACTCGTAACTGGTACTTTGACCATATTTCTGTTAGTCAAGGATGTCAGTTGTCGTTTGATTTGTCTTTAGTCCAAGGGCACAATTGCCATTTCCTTATTTCAATACAGCGTGTTCGATACACTTTTCTGTGGGTGCTACAGTAATTAGTGCCTAATAAAAGCAACTCTTATTCACCACTCATCCCTAAAGTCTCATCTCAAAAAACAATTCTTATCCTTAATTTTTCCGATCAAGTTGTAATAATGGTGCGTTGTGCTTGTAGTAGGCGGGCGGTAGTAAAGACCTGCTGGAACAATGTAAACGCTGGCAGGCATTACTATGCTTGTCATGTTCAGGTTGTCTAGTCTTTAAATGATAATGCTTGTATTTTTTTTAATTTAACATGTTATGTTTATAGTTTCATCTTGGTGTCAGCTTTTAAGTGTTTTCAAACGTTTGATTTCTGATTTTTTAGGGATCTAGATGTCCTATCAATGGATTGTTGGATCCACCACTGACGACGAGAGCAAGGGAGGTGATCCTCTACTTGCAGAGGAACATCCACCGAAATGAGGCGGCATTGCAAGAATGCCAAGAAGCCCTCATCGGTGAGACCATAGAGGTTGTAAACGCATTCGCCAGGGCCAATGAGCTAGAGGTTACTCAACAAGATACCCTAGCTGAACTCCTTCTTGAGAAGGAGAAAATATGCCGTTTGAGGAACTTCTGTGTTTTCTCCTGATACTGATCATTGTCGTCTGTATATGGTTTATCTAGTGGGTTTACAATGTCGGTGGTTTTTTGCCTTTTGAGTCGGTGGTAGGGTCTCTGTAAGTAGTCTTGTGGTGATGGTTGACTTGTGAAAAGTCATGGTTTATGTACTTTGGTCCTTGTACAGTAAAAGTAATTTTACTTTTATGCTTTAGTCCTTATGAGTGTTATGCCTTTAATACTTGCTCCTTCCCCTTATAAATGATCAAACCCACATCAGTTGCCACACAAATATTATTCAATTCAAACCACACCTTAGAATGATCAAACTCATAACACATATACAAGTATCAAAGATGGATGAATGATCAGAGATGGATGAACAGACACCACTTTTGAGTATCAACATAAACTTGATATGTTGTTGTTCATCCATTTTTGATTCTTCATTCATGTTTGTGATAATAGAATAACAGTATCCAACTCAAAACACATATCCAAGAAAAACAGATCCAAGAATCATAGACGTATGAAGTCTCAAAGATGGATGAACAAACACCACTTTTGAGTATCAACATAAACTCGATATGGTGTTGTTCATCCATTTTTGATCCTTCATTACTGTTTGTGATAATAGAATAACAGTATCCAACTCAAAACACATATCCAAGAATCATAGACGTATGAAGTCTCAAGGATGGGTGAACCGACACCATTTCTGAGTATCAACATAGACTTGATATGGTGTTGTTCATCCATTTTTGATCCTTCATTCCTGTTTGTGATAATAGAATAACAGTATCCAAAGATGTGTGAACAGTAATTGACTTTGTAAAAGTTAACAGTTACTATGCGTATAAACTAGTAACAATACGTAGAAATACACGGTAAAGTGGCAAATCAATACAATAAAAACACAATTTAACCCATAGGCATAGACTAACATGACATGATTTCATACATAATGCAAATGGATATATTTCCAAATGCATAAAATTTTGTAGTCTACAAAGTTCAGAAACAGACATTGTTTAAACACAACAAATGATGTTTAGGGGAATACATATTCGATGGAAAACATTGGCTTTCATATGCTTAACCAACATTTTTTTGTGGTGAAGAAAGCTTTGCTGCTATAATCTTGGTCTTAGTCCAAGAAGTAGCATCAACTTGACTTCCAGATTGAGACTGGACCACACTTGGTTGAAAATCACCTTCAGATTGAGCATCGGTTTGACACTGAGGTTTTTCATTTCCTTCAAAGTTGTGAAAATACAAGTGAATCTAATCAAGTGAATCTAATCAACTAAATGGTAACATCGCCTTTTGCCTGTCGCTGATAAAAGTGTAGTTTGAGTTTGGTTGTAAGTCAAGATCATCTCTTAGACATTCAAGAAACCAAATCCATGAGTATTTGCTTTCAGCTTCTGCAACCGCGTAGGCTAAAGGGTATATTCCATTGTTGCTGTCTATACCGACTGCTGTAAGAAGTTGGCCAGGAAAAGGACCCCTCATAAAAGCACCATCTAACCCCAACAACTCTCTTTGACAAGCTTTATATCCTTCCTTCAAAGCACCTAAGCATACATACATTCTCTTGAAAACTCTGCTTGGACTTGTTGCATCTGTTGCAGTTTGTACACTTATCTTAACTATTGTATCTGGGTTTGTTTTCTGCAACTCTTCAACATAGTCTCTTAAAAGGGTGTATTGCTGCTTATGATCACCTCTAATCTCATTTTCTGCCTTTTTTTTTGCCCTTAATGCCTTTTGTATAGACACCTGAACTTCAAACTGTTTACTGAGCTAATCTTGAACAACCTTGATTGGAATATCTGGATTGGCTTGAACTTGGTCAACTATTTGCTTCGAAAGAAACTTGTAGTCACAAGCTTTAATCTCTCTTGATTGCAAACATTTGTGTTCATCCCTGAAAGTTCGAACAATCCATACATCTTTAGCTGTATTTTTGGCTACATACAACAACCATGAGCAATTTGTTGCTTGCTCCTTGAGTGATCGCAAATATACATCCCTTCCAAGGCCTCTAGTTATCGGACCAGTTTTCCTCTTTGGGGCTTTTCCCAGCCCAACACCTTCGGTTATTCCACAAACTTGTATTTTTCCAAGACACCTAATCCTAATTCTATGTTTGTCATTCTTAATGAGTTGCAATTTCCTCATAGTCTTTATTGAAAGCAGGTAGATCCTATCTTTCATTTCTTTTGCAGTTACAAAAGTTTGACCACAGAAAAAATATATTTCTTCCTCTGTTTGTGCTGCCTCACTTAACTTTTGTTTCTTGTATGCCCTCATTTTTTTCTTCCTAATAGCATACTCATCCTCATTCTCAGAACCACTTACAAAATCATTATCATCTAGCAGATCCAACTCACTTTTCTTAAAAAAAATCATCTGGTATCTGGCTGGAGGTACCTATAGATGGTAACTCTGTAGTCTCAGTCACTTTGAACAAATTAACATCAAAATCAGGCTCCTCAAAAGTATTAGCCTCATCGACAACTGTGTTTCCATCACGATTGTTCTCAATATCATCATCATCACTCATATAACTGCCTGTCTCACTCACATTGTCATCACTTAAAGCTTCATCGATTTCACTTACCTGTACAGATTTACCTTTTTGGATATGCTCCACATGATTACATATTTCCTCCTCATGATGACCTAACTCTTGATCATTTTGACATACCTCTTCAGGACTATCTATTTGGATATGCTAAACATGTTTATTTATATGCTGGTTGACATCACCTATAACATCTTCAGTCTGACAGACCTCTACAGATGAAAACAAGGGTTCTGTTTCTGGCATCTGACTAGATTGTACCAAAGTATTGACTTCCAAAGGTTGATGTGTAACCTGACATATATCCTCTACCACAGATTTATTAACAAAGTTTTCTAAGAACAATTTGTTTGAGCAATATGGAACAATAGCAAGAGCTGCCTTTTTCTTTGTTGCATCCACATCAACAATAACTGTCCTAATTGACTTTGGTGACATTTGATCAACATCCAATGTTGTCTTACCATTTTCAACATAAACCTCTATCATCTTATGGTCATCAACAAGATCTTTCAATATTTCTAAATTAGCACTCTCACTTAAGCTATACAAACCATCATCTAAATTACTACCAGGCTTAACAAAGTAATAGTAATTTTTTGAACCAAGCTCATAACCCAATTCATACATAAGAACATCCAACTCTTCGACTGACACACTATCAACATCAACCAAATCAACTAAAATTTCCATACCTCCAACGTAGATTCTACCAGGCCAGTATTTAAAGAAACCATTGTGATGAACCCTCATGCTAAACATATTAGATCTACCACCTGAAAACATGTCAATATATGTTTAGGGCATTCTAAAAACTTAATTGGCAAATAATAAATGCCCCAATTAGAAATTCCAATGACTATAATAAAAAAAAACAATACCGTATTTCTTCTTAGCAGAGTCATACAGGACGGTATCATCAACTGGATAACCTGGATGTCTTCTTACGTTCCATATAGTAAAGTCCATGTTTCGGTTTTATGATTGATAAACAGGGGTTTTGTGACATGCAATTAGGGTTTGTGAATTCTGATAATTCTTGTAACGAAAGTTCTGGGACGAAAAATAATACAGACTATGTGTTTATGGGGCGAGAAGAGGGTTACATTACATGTGGCAATAATTAAGAAATTTTTAATTGAAATAAAGAAATGACAATTGTGCCCTTGGACTAAAGACAAATCAAACAGCAATTGACGTGCTTGACTAACGGAAATATGGTCAAAGGACCAATTACGAGTATAAAAGCTGGAAAAGGGACTCCTGACGATGAAAAAGCCCAAGTTTGTCCATCGCGATGCGCAACAACAAGTTTAGGGACGAACGGTGTTTTGTCTTTTTTTGAATTATTTAGTGAAACAAAAGTAATTCTTGATCCGACGCGACACAATTTGGGACGGACACGAAAAATGTAAACCCTATTAGTATTAAAGTATTAAATAAATGTTAACTATTGACTTTTAAAGTCTTATTTTTTTAATTTTGACATTAAATTATTTCATTGTCTTATGTAATACTTGATGAAAATTATACCAATAAAAATACATATAAAACCTAATCTATTTATATATTTTCCATCAAATATTATACAACACAAATAAAATAATTTAAGATCAAAGAGTAGGGATCCAGTGAGAAGTAAATTAAAATAAGAAGTGGTGGGAAGTGACCAAAACCACGCATTTGAGATGCAACGACTTGCATTAGATGCATTTCTACTCATATAGATGCAACATCTTGAGTTTCGAAAGTTAATTTGATGTATAGATGCTGCAAATTGATTTTCATGATTTCGGCACGTGCAGAGGAACAAAAAACAAGAGAAATCATGAAATGCATATAATATACGTAAATGCATCTGATTAAAAGCTAGAAAACACACTATGATGCGTTATAATGCATCTAAGATTATAGGGATGCATCTAATTTAGGTCGGTGTATCTTGGATTTGCGGTTATAATTCTTCTTATTCCTTCTTATTTTAAGTAATCTTCTTATTTGATCCTAACTCTAAGATCAAAGTTAAAAGAAGAAGACTTTAAAAGTCAATAGTGGTCACTTATTTAAAGACGGAGGAAGTATTAAAAAAGGCATGATCGGGTTGGGTTGAGTAAAACATGTTGATCCGTCAACTTGAAACACCTTTAAAAATTGGGTGATGATCATCTCAAGTTGTTGGGACAACTTGAGTTGGATTTTTAACTACTAGATTAAAATCAAAGATTAAGAATCCACTATTTTTATAGTATTCTTGACCTTTGATTTTAATTTAATGTTTGAGGATCCAATATAAAAAGGGAGGTGATTTGCACAATCACAAAAATGATTGGCACACTCAAATTTAGAGTGTTTAGACATTTATACCCTTACATGATTAACATGACTAAACATAATGTGAGGGTATAAATGTTCAAACACTTTAAATTTGAGTATCCCAATCATTTTTGAAAGTGTGCAAATCATCTCCCCAATATAAACCACTTATATATTAAGTAAATATATGAGCATTTTTTATTGTTACAACATCATTTTTACAAGGTTTCAAATACTCTTTCAAAACATATTGACAAGTATAAACAAACGTATAACATATTTATTTTATCTTATTTATGAATATATACTTTCATGCCCATTAAATGAATCTTAAATGTATTTAGGATATAAATGGGTTTCGGGATATTAAGAATCGCCATCATCATATATTTTTAAGCTATTATTAAGGTGATTTCATAACCCCACTTTTTATTGTTTAAACTGTTTAAAACCCTTGGGGGGAGATACATGCTATTTTTACTCGAACAAAATTACTTTGAAACTATATGCTTATCTGAATGTTTTATTAGCACTAAGTACCACTATTTCCAAACTTAAGTACCTACATCATGAGCCATTAATCACTAGTGAGTGATCGCGAATAATGTGGATAGGCCTATTGGGATTGACGAAAACCGTTTGTTTTGACCAAGTCCGCCGAACAAACACATATATTTGAAAACTCTGTATAACGGAAAATTACCAACTAGAGCCACTGTTACCTATTATATCAATTTCTATTGATGCACTCTTAATGCTTTGGTTGTCATAAGTTTAGTGCAATAATAAATGTTTTGTTTTCAAACTATGGGTGTATAACAACGCAACTCACACTAAAATCTTGTGTTCAACTGTTTAACTATAAACCTATGGATTTCACTCAACCTTTGTGTTGACTTTTAAGCATGTTTTATCTCAGGTCCTTAAGGTACAAGACGGATGGCACGTATAAGCACGGATATTCAGAAGGCTATAAATTTTGTATTATCATTCAAAAACTTATTTATGTAATATGTAACCGTGAAACTACTGGGACCTCTCTTTTGTAAACTTTGATATTTGAATGATAAATGTTTTAAAATGACTCAATTTGAGTTCATTTTCTGTTGTTATAACTGTTAAACAATGAAGTAACACCCAACTTGGATTCCGCTGCAATCACGAAATTAGGGATGTTACATTCTTCACCTCAACACATTGTTTAAAATATTTAATTAAAAGTCTTTGCGATTTTAAGGCAAAAAAAAGGTGGCCCAGTCGCACCCGATAATGCGATACCTCATGAAGATATAAAGCTATGTAACACAAGAATGTCAAATTCTACACATTAATGTTACAAAATCGTTGTGCATCATTCGTTAACAACCTTTTGTATCATTTTTTAGGCGAACCCAGACTCTTTACTTATAGTTACACCATTCCATACCTTCTCATGTCTTTTAACATCTAATTTAATTATAATTTAAGTTTGTGTTTAATAATGAATTGTACTGTTATAGTTTTGACCAATTTGAATGTTTTCTGTTGATTGATTAAGTTTCATCTGCACACACAGATTTGGGTGAGTATGGAATAAGATACTTTAAGTAAGAGTCATTCCAAATAGTCATACATATCAGATATGTGGCTTTAAATTCTCACAAGGTTACGATATCTTTATTATATAATGTGCTTTTTTAAAAGGTTTCATCAAATTATGTGTTTATTTTGATAAGTAGAGTGGTGGTCCTTTTATGACTTTATGGTTTGTAAGTATGGTTTCATGTTTTTGGTTTACAGATAGAGATGATTTATGATTTGCATCATTATTTGTTGATGTATTTTGATTGTGGAGGTAATCAAAAATTGTTTTAGTGTTGAATGTATGTTTGTATTAATGTCTCATATTTCTATTCTTCATTCTCTTTCAGGTTTGGATGAGATATAAAAATCTGACATTGAATCTAAAGGTGAAACCGCGGCGCCTGATAACAATCATCCGCAAATAGGTATGTCTTTACTTCTGTAATTCACCTGTCATCGCACCGCTCTTCCTACAATCCCCATACCTCCTTTTTTTACGCACTGAAACTGTGTTTAATCACAATCATGTTGCGATGAGTTTTATGATAAACTTGGTGTGTCGTTTGCCTTTCTATGACTGCCAAATACAGTTAAAAGTTTAATTTCAAGTTCTTTCCTTTTGAAGTTTATTTGCATATTATTTAGCACTTGTACCATTTGTGGGGTCTAGATTGAGTGATAGTTTTACATGCATCAACTTGAGTTATAGGGAATGTCTAACCAATGCCCTAAGGGCAATGGCTAAGATTTGTCATTTTGTGGCTTATAATAACTATTCATGTGCTCCGTCCAAATATGTAATTATGTGTCAACTATAAGGACCATTTGTGTAACTAAAAACCATAAAATGACAAATCTTAACCAATGCCCTTAGGGCATTGGTTAGACATTCCCTGAGGTATATAATGATACATTTTGGATGAATAGGTTAGCAAATGGTTGTGAACCGTGATTAAAGATATCTACTTTCTGAGTGAGCATTTTCTTCTAAGGGTGTGTTTGTTTCATTAAGATGTTTTAGATCTGAATCTGACTACCACATCTTACCAGTAAGAAGTGGCTAGAAAGTCTAAATCTGAATGAAATAATGTTGTTTGTTTTTGTATAATTGATGTCCGAATGATGTGCTTGTTTCTATAATTTATTTATTAAACCAACGCAATGCGATAATAAGTAACTTATGTAAATATGAAATAAGACTTTTTATCATAAATATAACATAGTTAATAGAAATAATTACATGTTTGGTCCCTATGGTTTACCCCAAATAACAGGTTTAATCCCTAAGTCGTTTTAATTACGCCACACGTATCTATTTTTGAAACCTGTTGCCCATTTAGTCCCTATTTAAAAAAATAGAATCATATGTGTAATTATTTTTATTACACGGATAGTCCCTATTTCCCATAATAGGGACTAAATGGGCAACATGTTTCAAAAATAGGTATGTGTAGCGTAATTAAAATGACTTAAGGACTAAACCTGTTATTTGGGGTAAACCATAGGGACCAAACATGTAATTTTGTCTAGTTAATAAACCATCAAATATATTATTATATCACTACAACACAAGTGGGCTAATGCTACGGTAGGAATCAGTTGCAAATCTGTTGCAAATGACTATTTGCAACGGAATTGCAACGGATTCCTACCGTAGCATTAATGCTTCATGGAAATTTAATTTGCAACGGATTTCTAACGGGGCTAAAAAAACTACAACGGTTTTCCAACCTAGAAAAATCCGTTCTAATTTAGCAACCGCTTTTGCAACGGATCATATTCCAACAGTTTTTCTACGATTTTGTTACGGTAGAAGTTGCAAGAAAATTGCAACGGATAATACTTGGTACGAGATTGCAACGGATTAAATTTGCTACAAAATTGCAATGGTATAAACTTGCAATAGATTTGTACCGTTACAATTCCGTTACAAAAAAAACCTCATTTTTAGAAAAAAAAAATAGCATTTAGCTATTTTTTCGGTAATATACAAATATCTAAAACTAAATAATTCTGAACGCACGATTGAATCCCAAATTAACAACTAGACAAACATTCAAAGATCATATTACATAGTGTATCAAATCCTACCGAACGTACCAAAGTGTATTATACACGAAGTGTAAAAAACAAATCCTACCGAATGCACCACTTCTTAACCAAATGTGTATAATCCACCGTACTGCTTCAAAACAAAATGTGTATGAAATACAAAGTGTACCTTAACAACAAATGTTTAAGCGTAATGGGGAGTAGGAGCCTGTTCCTTCTATTGTGTCAACGCCTTGACGAGCTTGTCATTTGTTTCTTTCTTCATTTTCCGTAAATGCCTCAAATTTTTCTTCGTTAAGCTTTCTTTATTGTTCGATAGCTTCCTCGAAAAGCTCCTTGTGTTTCTCTCTCGCTTGCTCCAAGTCCTTCAACGATTTTTCTAGCACTTCAACCTTAAAAAAAATACTAGAACAAATTACTACTCATTTGAATTTATAAGTACCTATTGTAGATGATTAAAAAGACAAAAACAATACACGAAAATAGCTTCAAATTTTGATCAACATAGCAGTAAACTTACATGTGGCCCAAGGATACATTTTTACGACTATATAAGAAGAATTCATTTTTACGACTATATAACACAGAATACAACCCATATCAACATTATATCACCTATTATTATTATACCCGTAATGTAGTACATATTGTGTTTTCTTATAACTAGATTAGATATGCTATGAAAATAAAAAATAATCAGCCAACCTTCTCAAATCTCATTGGTGGATGTGAGGTACTGGCATTACAAGTAGACGAGTTCCCGTTAACAAAAATATGGAATCAGATGCACTGTATGCCCCAAATATATTTCCCCTATTAGGCGGAGTGACTTTGTTCCATAGTTCTCATTCTGTGGGTGTGATTCAACATTCTCCCCATGACTCTCAACCATACCTTCGTGATATTTTTCCTACAAAACAATCCCAAAACAACGATTAATTGTTTTAAAGTTTTATAGTGGTCTACTTAAAGTGGATAGTCAAAAAGAGGTTTGGATACTTACCATATAATCACGTAGCTTGTCATTAAACCATCTCGGCTCAACCGCCTGAACCCCGCTTGACTCTCCTACCTCATTTGACTCTCCAACTCTAGTTGATGTTGACAATTATGACCCGACCAACCTGTTTTCCCCTGCAGACCCATTTGCCTCAGCTGACCCATTTGCCCCAACTGGCCAGTTTGTTCCTGATGACCCGTTTGCCCCGGCTGACCTGTTTGAACCACCAGACCTGCTCACAATTGGCAGTTGATCCAGCGGCTTCATCCCTTTCATAGCATGGGTGTGAGTAAAGAACTCAATGGAACGTATAGGGCGCTCATGTTTGATTTCCTACATGTTGCATTGAAGGTATTTTTATTACATACATATTGATATATCATATAATACAAGACAATTTGAAGATATATTACCAAGTATTTCCTGGTTGAAATAAAGCTCCTAGACCCACAAGTATCAAGTATGATCGCCACCAACTGATGTGTTAATGTTTTTCTTGTTTTGTTTAGATTTAGCTTTCCAATCATCCTTATTCCAAACATCGTGTAGTAGTGATAAAATATGTGCAGGTTCCGCTAAAAGAGCACATTCGGATTATCAGTTTATGTGTAAACTACAGGATGTGTAAGTTTCATACAAAAAGAACCTAAAACAATAAGTTTATATCAGCTTAAGGCCTAAGATAAAGATGTTTCTAGAAAGGGTGTTTGGCACTAACTCAAAAAAGATAACTAAAAATTTGACTATTGGTAGAGGGTGTTTGGCACCCCTGAGTCGAATCTTTTTTCATATCTAAAACCGTTGTATCCTGTTACCTATCACAATAATAAACCATACTACTTTTTTAACAGGCAATGAAACCTTCAATATACCACTTGGAGTTTTAAAACACTTGTTAATAAGGGACTGGAAATACTCGTTAATACATTTATATGTTTTTTAAAGTTGTAAATAAAGTCAAACCTTAAAGTAAACACCTACAATTAACAATATAAACTAGCATTTTAATTGAACAAATTTGTATACACACATATATATGGCTACTTCAGATTAAGCTAATGTAAGCTTAAAAAAACTCCAACTAAGCATTTACACCTAACATAACACATTAGATTCAAAGAAAAGATCCAAAAACACCAAAATCATCTATACATCGGTCAATTTCAGCCAAATCTAGTCAAACTTATATAAACCCTAAATCTTAATACCTTAAAATTATAACTAAAAACATAAGAAATCAGCCACATGATCAAATATACACAATCAAAAATAGCCACATATATTTTCACCATAAATCAGAATAACTTAAAATTCAAATAATTCAAACATAACTTTAGATAGATATATACAAATTATACACATAAGAACAAATAGATATGACTTTTACCCAGCAAGGGGTTAAGTGGTATCTTCGTTTGGTGGTTGTTTCGTGTGGTGATGGTTAGGATTCTGGTGGTGGCATCGAAAGGGTTGTGAGAGATGAGTGGTGAGGTTCATCTGAATGTTGGATGGAAAGTGAGATGTATGTTAGATCTAGATCTATTCTCATTTGTGGACAAAAACTAAGCGGGAAATGAAAGTGGGACTTGGGCGCTAATTGTGAAAGATACAAAATTTTTCATTAGAAGGTTTTGGTCATGTTGTTCGAGTTGATTCGGGTCAGTCATGTTATTTCGGATCAGGTTTGTTTAGGGGTAAGCATCGGTCCCAGACCGGACCGGACCGACCAAGACCAAGACCGAATTTGTCCAAAATCCAAGACCGAGGACCGGACCGTATGTGTTAGGTTCGGTCCGGTCTGGTCCGGTCTAACAAGGCAAAAAAGTCGGTTTGTGGTCCGGACCGGACCGACCAAGACCGAGACCGAATTAGCCTAAAAACCGAGACCGAGCACCGGACCGAAAGTGGTCGGTCCGGTCCGTTCGGGTGGTTTGCTCAGCCCTAGGTTAGTTGGATATCGAGTTTCTTATATTCAGTTAATATTCATGATTTAAGTTTGCTATAGCAAAAATATTTATGCCACGCATATGACCAAATAAAAACCTTATCAAGCGTCTGCTGTGAAGTGTGAGTTCCTAAATATTCATCATCGTGATGATTCATTGTGTTTACTGATGTGTTAATTTCGAGTTCTGAATTTATAAACCGTATCTTTCAAGAAATACTAACACTCTCGGGAAGTGTATCCGATTGTGCACCGTATAGACTCGGTAAGACTGGGTTGTTCACTGGAGTGAATGAAAATGGAACTCGTTTGCAATAAGTAAATTATAAAACCAACGGTTGTATTTAAGATCCACGTGATAAAAGTTTGAGATATATTAAAATAAAACAATAAACAAAATGACAATGTCTAACAAGGTCCTAAATCAGTGGCTCGAATATAGTGCAGGTCTAGTAATGGTCAGTAGTCCCTAAACAAATTTCATGTACGGAGTAATTATCTATCTCGACTATCGTGGATGATATCGAGTTATATTCAATTTATTAAGTGTCCTAACCTATATGACTTCTCTTGTGCAATTATTTAAGCTATTACACTTAACTACTTAGTAAATGTTTAGTTTACTTTCATTAACTCTTAAACCCTATAGTATACTGATGTGTTAAATCTTGGTGTGTGATTTCTATCAGGTTTTAAAGACTAACACTTACAGGTAGTGTACCCGATCAGTTATAGCTAGTTATTGGTAAGTACGGTCGTTTGCAAGGAGTGAGTGAATTAAAGCTATATCTACAGTTATTCTAATTATCTAACCTACCTATTAGAACGGGGGTTCAATCTAAGATATTGTCATGGTTTGATTTTACTAATTAAACTAAGAAATAAAAATAAAGTAACGATAGTAAAGGTAAGATCGAGTTCTTATGATAGGAGAACGTGCTAGCCAAGTTCATCGTATCATGTCATAATGATTTATCTACAAGTGCAATGACTAAATGCTACTTCCGTTGGTGGTCAGGGAATGTAAATTGAGAATCAAGGAGTATGGATTCAGCTTTGTAAGTACATTCCCTATCGATGGCAGACTAGGCCAGATGGTCACGGTCACCTAGCCTTATGCATATCTGCTCGTATCCCGATGGTCACAGTGTTAATAAACATCAAGCACGCATAAAGTGTTTCAACTATTAAATATAACAATCTTGGCAATCACATATAAATGAGACTACCTAAACTCTCGCGAATGGTCATTTATAAGAGTTCCCGTGCTAACTTACTTTCCTTAGTCATATATTGACTAACCTAGGTATACGGTCGGCCTCTAGTCCTAATGGCAACCACCGTGAAGTTATGTTATCACGCACACAAACCATTATGATACAGATCAAAAATCACATAAATTAATTTATACCCTATAATCTAGACAATAGCCAACATACTTCAAGCAAGTAAACAAATGTAATCGAGCACGATAGACATAAATAATATTCAACAAAAAAATGCATATAATCAAAGTAAATGAATCAAAATAACATAATAGTCATGAACATGGCTAACATCATAGGGTGTTAGCCCATGATCTTAGTAGGACAAGTCGACTTTCCATCTTCCTTATCTATCCGATTAAATAATTAAGAATGATACACCTAATTTCAACAAATAGACTAAAAATATAACCAATACAAATCACATTACGTCAAGCAACATGTTACAACCCATTTCAACCGATGTGGAGTCGATACAACCCAATACACTAGCTATTTATATAGCTGTTTAGAACATCATATAACTTAACAACTAACAAATACATAATACAAACTCATTGCAACACCTAAATTCTAATACAACTCAGTGCAACATAATACAATACTATATGGATTGACACTGAATAGTAAAAAATGATTAAAATTACCAAATCCGTTGCAAATCCATAGCAAATTATTTGGAAATATCCGGTGAAATTATAAAAAGAAACTAATAATAGTATATGTTACAATACAATAGCAATTATTTCAAAATTTACAACGGAAATACCAACAAAATATTAAAAACAAGTAGAAAACGAAATTTTATTGGTTACCGTTGCAAATCCGTAACAATTATATTGTAAATTGCAAGCAGATCGGAATAAATTATTAATAATAAATAGAAATTAAATTAAGATCATGGTTCGTTGCAAAACCATATTTTCTTTTATATTTACTTTGAATATTTTGTTTCAAATCTTTAGCTATTTTGCAATGGATTATTAAAAATAAAACGAAATTAAATAATTATGGTTATTCCATTGCAAATCCATGACAATTATTTAAAATTTTGCAACAATTTTGCAATGTAAGCCAACAATAGTTTTTTTTTATATATTTTTTTAATACTCCGTTGCAAATCTGTTACAAATTTCAAATAAACTTGACACATTTGCAATGGAATATTTAAAAATAACTATAAAAGAAATTAATTTAGTTTTTGCAACGGGTTTATGTGTCCTTGCTAATCCGTTGAAAATATGTTGCAAACCCGTTGCATATTTGCAACGGAAAATTTCCGTAGCATTTGCCCACTTTTGTAGTAGTGTATTAACACAAGTCTTCAATTTCTTATCGAGTAAGAGTCAATAAGACAAGTCCTCCACCTCTTACTGAGTAAGATGTTATATGTCTAACCGGTCTGACTCAAAAGAAAAAAAACAAACAAACAAAATATCTGCCCTCCTCTTACTGGTAAGAGTAAGAGAGCTAGTAAGATTTAAAAAAAAAAAAAAAAAAAAAAAAAAAACACACCCTAAGTTTATGACGTTGTTGTTTGATTTGTTTGGGTTCATATGTACCATTGAAGAGTAATTGTTTTTTAACTGATACTTTAATGAAGGGGCTGCAACATTCGGAATGCTTTTGGAGGGCATGTATATAAGATGATCATAACTGTTATGCTAATCTGTAATCAAGTGTACTTGGGTTTTCCGAATAATTCGATTATGCAAAAAGATGGGACTGAGATTTGATATATTTTGGCATGATCAGTGTCTAGCATTTTGTTCACGTAGTCTTTAACTTTTGGACTTATTTATGATGCATTGTATCTTATTAATTAGTTTCGTAGTTCACAGATGCACAATTTTTAGCTTTCAAACTTCTTAGGCAACAAGTTTGTTACTGGTGTACATATTTGATCTTAAACTCTAAATTAATGGGATTGAGTCGTAGAATAGCAATGTATTTTTCAAGTGTCTCGTTTTAGTACATGTATTTTTTTAAGTTGTAAAATAGCAATACATTTTCAAGTGTCTCGTTTTGGTATATGTATTTTTTTAAGTTGTAGAATAGCAATGTACTTTCCATAAGTGTTTCAATTTGGTAAGTCGTACTTTCCATAAGTGTTCCAATTTGGTACGTCAATAACGTACCAAAATGGAACACTTATGAAACGTACATTGCTATTATATAACTTAAAAAAGTACACGTACCAAATTGGAACAAAAGATGAAAATACACTACCTAAAATGGAACGAAAAATAGTACACGTACGAAAATGGCACATTTGAAAAAGTATATAGCTATTTAACGGCCAAAACCCTAAATTAATTTATGTATGCTATTGTAACTGCATCGAACAATCAAGTTGCACATGCATGCAATGTTCAATTAGACTGGCGTAATGGTGTATACCACCACCTGCAGTAGTGCACCATCGCGCACTAAGCCCCGCAACTCCTGACCACCACCGTACGTCAAAGTGTATTTTTCTGTTAGTAACTTGGTGCGGATCACGTAAGGTGTACTCATGTGTTTTGTACGTGTGTATGTGAGTTTTTTTTGTATTAAATGGGGTATGTTTATCCGTTTGATTAGGCGGTCATCATTATGGCTGTTAGGTGGTGGGTTAAGTGATGTGCTGAAAAGTTTTGTAACGCTAATGTGAAGATAGGGATTAAGTGACCATTGTGAGAAAGAAAAATATTTCTACAGCTCATTCACTCTTAGGAATTAAACGAGTATTGCGACCATCCGCCGCGTTGCGGCGGAGCTTTTTTTTTGACATTTTTATCTGGTAATTTATGTAACGAAAAAAAGGTTGAAAGTGCAGGTGCTGCATTTATCAGTTGTATTTTAAGTCGATACTTAAAATATCAATTTTTTGAAACTAAAATTAACTACACGCCTTACCTGCTATCTAAGACGTCGCCGTGCAGGTGCTGGAACATTTTATGGTCCTTCATTTGGTCGTGAACCACCGATTTGTGAACCGCGAGAGCCTGTTATGAAAATAAAATAAAATGATTAAGAAATTGGTAAGCAATGTCGGGCAAAAGTCATACAGTTACAGCCTCTTAATACTTTAACCAACCTGCACGAAATTCACCGAACCTCCTTTTGCGAGCAGTGCGTGCCTTCATGTAAGTGACTGTAATTTGAGACTCGCACTCATCATAAAATTCCACAGACTAATATATTGACACTTGCGAGTCTGCAGAAGCCTAAAGTCGTCGTAGCTGATGTTTAGCTGTCAGTGTCTTGTGTTTTTTTGCAGCACGCAGACGTGGAATCAATAGAGTTCACTGCTGCAACTTCAAAGCATACAATAAAGTAGTTGCCACACTTTTGTACATAAATGGTGCATCAACATATCATAACCTTTGAATCAGATCAAAAGTACGGAGACATATTACCTCCTGGTGGTATTCGCAGATGACACTACATTATTAAAATTGCACACAGAAAAGTTCGAATTATATAATTTACCTTATATAATATCATATTCTATTTCCCATTATCCATTTTTTATTTTTCTTACCCCAAACTTAAGCCGTTGGTGTTGCGCACAGCAGTCACTGTTGTTCCAACGTATTCATTTATTTTACGTACTATTTATAATAGAAAACACGTCTCACCTCCGCCCCTTCTACAACTTCCAGCACCCAAAGTTTCGACATCAGGATCCAGTTCTTGCTTTCATCGTATGCCCCTGTTTAGAGATCATAAAATAGAATATGTTATCATCAAATTGTGTATCAGCTGTTTATGTTAAATATGGAATTTAAAAGCTATAGAATACATGAGAACAAATAATCAATCAAAAACACATACAAATGAAAAATTCACAACTTCATGAAAATCTTTTATGTGGTTAACGATAAGAGGTTTTCCTTTGGGATTGGTTTTTTTTAGCCTATCTACTTATTCTAAGCAGCCCAAGGTGTTTAGATGATCCAAATTTGTTGTTGCACTTCCGACTATTATGGCTTAAAAATATGCAAACTTGTAAGTTTTAGTCGTTTTCACTCAACTTGTAAGGTGGTTATATTTAAACAACCTAATGAAAGTGTTAATTTATAATTAGGATAAAAATAAGCAATCCCAAACACCTTATTAACTATAACAACTTGATTATTGGAAAAATCAGATATATAGAAAAAATTCCTTACGCATATTCCGATCTTTTAGTAGCTATAGAGCTTCTTCCAAAACCTCTATTATCAAAAGCACAAACTTCCAAGCCATCACCTAAACTTACGTCCTTTATTCTGAGAAGTCTTTTGTGGAGAGAATCCAGACGGTGGTCCCTTTAAAAATTCAAGGATCAACTGCTCGGTCAACATAGCAAAACATGTTTATATTATAAGAATCTAAATGATAAGACACAACACGTGACAATTAGCGGATGTTTTGAGGGTCACTTTGCTCTCTGAGTAATGCATAATCCCGAATACCAAATACTAATCAAAGGATTGAGATGTGCCACTGTTGCATAATCCCAAATATAACACACAAAATACATATACAACAAATTACCTACAATGGACTGGTGTGCGACATCAACAGATTCGTGCATACCAACTGAGTTAGTGTGCGTCTTCTGATTGACACCTATAAAAATAAAGAAAAATGATCTTTAAACCCGGTAATAAAAAGAAACTCAAAACACCGAGGACGTACAAAAAAAAACTTCGTTAAACACCACATCAAATATATATGATATATGAGCATCATCATGTAAGGTGAAAAATAATTACTGTATAACATAAAAATTGGATATGTAGCTGAACACGTAAATGAAAACTAACCATCAAATGTAGACTGTTTCACCAAATCTTCAATGATCAAGTCCACTTTTGCCTTCTCCTCGCATGTCTAGAATTTGCCCCAACTCACCGCCTCACTGGCATACAATCTAATCCTATCAAAACACATCATGGGCCAAAGACAGGATAACCAAAAAACACACTGACCCATTAAATCAAACATCAAAAATGAAAAACCATATCTCAAAAAATACTATAATCCTATCAAGATTAATATAAAAAAAAGATGAAAATAAGTGTAAACATAAAACACCTGACTATCTCCATCTTTATCAAATAGGGTGAAACCTTCTTCAACTCAGACACCTGTGTGTCGATCAGTTGATCGACATGTTTTTTTTAATTGAACATGGGAATCAAAAGGGTTTTACTTTGTTTGTTTATGTTGAAAAGTGTACCAAATATGAAGATGAGCAGATGACTGTGGAAGGTTCGGGAGTCGGGAGTACTAATCATCATATAAAGTGGATTGGATTTGTCAAAATTAGGCCTGAAAATCAGGCCAAAAGTGGCCCAACAATTTTGACGGGAAACCCACACGTGAATCGACGTCGTTTTAAACGACATTTAATATATATAGTAATGTGTTATATATTTTAATTCACTTAAAATTTAGTCTTTTTAAAATCAGACGATATAATTGTATTTTAAACTAGTTATAATACCCGCGTACGCGCGAGTTTTTATATATTGTGCTTTTTTAAAAATCGATTACTAATTTATTTATTTTATATAGATTTGTGAATTGTTGATATATAAGCCTTATAATTAATTTAATTATATTATTTAGGGGTAGGTTTTTTTTTTTTCGTGTGTCGATGTAGGGCAATATGTGGGAAGCAACCTTTTAATCTTAAATTTACACATATGTTAGAAGGTGTATGTATGTGCGAATGTTTTTTTTTTTTTTTTTTTCTTTACATTAGACGCAAATATTTTTTAAATCACTCTCTATTTTTACTAAGTTTTTTTCTTTCTACTTTTGATACTTAAACTTTTATGTTTATTGGCTATTTACAAGAATGTTTTTTTAACTATAGCCAAATAGAGAATATTTGAGTTTTTTTAGTAAATATTTTAAAATAAAAAAAATAATAAAAAAATAAAATATTACCAAATAAGGTATGAATTGAGTTTTTTAAAATGAATTCCCAATAGAAGTTTTGTTTTATTATATAAAAGATGTGAATTAGGATTTTCAATTTAAAAACAATTTAAAATGGTTTTAACATGCGATAGTTAAACTTTGTACATAAAAATGACCTATATATATGAACTTTTACCACGTAAAACACATATAATTATAAATCACAATTAAAAAAGAAAGAAAATAGTTGAACTATTTATTTTTTTAATAAATAAAACTACACTATTGAAAGAAAAAAAAAATCTTTCCGCAAAAAAAAAAAAAAAAAAAAAAGTACACATTGTTCACATGCGTTGAGATCCATATAACACATATTTGTCATAGAACCAATCATAGTCATTCATTTTTTTATTTTAATAAATAAAAAAACATTTTTCACATTTTTTTTAAAACAACATATCTTGCAAACGATAAATCTTCAAGCTACAAAAAATACACCATCGTGACGAGAATTAAATTATCTTTTTATAGATATGCATTGTTATATACTTTCGACGAAGTTTTTTTTTTTTTTTTTTTTTTTTTTTTTTTTTTTTAATTTCGCCTAGAAAAATCAAATGTGATTCGTAAAAATCAAATCACATGTGATTTTTACAAATCACATGTGATTTTTACAAATCACATGTGATTTTTCTGGACGAAATTTAAAAAAAAAAAAAGTTCGTCGAAAGTATATAACAATGCATATCTATAGAAAGATAATTTAATTCTCGTCGAGATGGTATGATTTTTTTGGCGTAACGATTAACGGTTTGTGAGATATTTAATTTAAAAAAAAAGGGTGAATATATTTTAATAAAAGAAATGAGTGGCTATGATTGGTTGATTGGTTCTATAACAAATATGAGTTCTGTAATTAAGTTGATTGGTTCTATAACAAATATGAGTTCTGTAATTAAGTTGATTGGTTATATGACAAATTTGAGTTCTATAATTAACTTTTCTCTTGTTCACATACTCTGTCCATCCATTCACTTTCCACCGAAAGTAAGCTTAGTGGAAAACTTTTGCTAAAAAATAATTTAAAGAGCCCTTCACTTTAACTCCTTTCGTTTCCATTTTACTCCTTAAAAAAATACTCAAGAACTGAACATACAAAGTGTAAGTGAGTGATCAAAAGTATACAAGTGAACGGATGTGAAGATTATTAGTAAAGATAAGAGTCGTATCCAAAAGTTGGGTTAACAAATTAAAACCATAGCCTAAAAAAGAGCCATCACCAAGCTCCATGTTCAATAATAAAAAAAGGGCGATTCCGATTTACTCCTGTTCTTGACCACCGTGGTCGTATCGAAAAGGTTATATTTTTTCAAAAAATTCACATAAAGGGCTTGCGGGTTATCTCTGAGAAGTATCGTTAACCAGCCATCCATCTCTCCAACTACACCAAACTGAAATGGCTAGAAATTCTGCCGATACTGAAGCAGAAAGAGCAGCCGTAGATAGTCTCTCAGAGCAAAATCTTGTTTCAAAGGAAGATCTTACTCTAGAGGACACTTTAGCTGCTGTTAGAAATGCTGCTCAAGCTGCTGCGCGTATACAAGCTGCTTTCTTGGCACATTCTTTCCGAAAAAAGCAACAAAAGGAAATTCAGGTGTTTTTTTTCTCTTTCACTTTTCTCTCCCATCATTTATATTTTTGCGTATCGTGGAATCAACGATAAAATCTAAGCAACTATTTGTTTATTCTAGATGTGGCAATTTCGACCCTTTAACTTATTTGCAATATCTTACTCTAAAGGACGCTTTAGCTGCTGTTAGAAATGCTGCTCAAGCTGCTGCGCGTATACAAGCTGCTTTCTTGGCACATTCTTTCCGAAAAAGGCAACAAAAGGAAATTCAGGTGTTTTTTTTTCTCTTTCACTTTTCTCTCCCATCATTTATATTTTTGCATATCGTGGAATCAACGATAAAATCTAAGCAACTATTTGTTTAGAGTTTTTATTTTTATTTTTAATCGTTCTCTATCTGTAATGGAGTAATGGGTCAAACTGGTAAAGGATTCACTTAAATAGAAATAGGTCCAACAGGTTGAATTTCACCCGAAGTGTATGAAACCTCTGAAATTATTTATTCGCAAACTTAGATTATGGTTGATATAACGTTAATTACAGTAATCATTTTTGGCCCTCTAATTTTTGGTAAAACATTTTATATAACCCGTTAGTCTTGCTAGAAAAAAAGATATCCGACTTTGGTCTTGCTAGAAAAAAGTCAAATTACAAAGGAAAAAAAAAAGTGACCGGAATCTGGGTTTGGTCACCGGATAAGATGAAGATGAAGGGTAAAGGGTGGTGCTGCCGGTTGTGTGGTGGTAAAGGAGGGTGATGATGCAAATTTAAAAGAAAATAAAAGTGGGGAAGAAGACAAGGGTAAATTAGTCATTTCGCATGGGGTTTGACTTTGACTAACGGGTTTTAGTAACGAGCATTAGCAGAAGGGGAAATTACATATATCCCCAACCAAAAATTTTACACGGCTGACCCTATTGCATAGATTGGCCATACCCATTAATATTGTGAGTTAGTGTATGTAACTAGTATATATAGATTTGCATTCCTATGTATTATATAATCACAACACAAGCAATACAATACCTTTGAGGTTTTATGCGTGTAAATATATAGTTGATTGTAAGCATAAGTTGTTTGAATAAGATTCATCTTGTGAAAGAAAAAAAACGTAATAAGATGGTTGTTAAGTTGATCAAAATTATGAATCCTAATGAGTCTAATATTGAATTCAATTAGCATATTTGTAAAATTATAAATCCTGATAGGTTTAGTTGAATAATGCTTATTTGTAACTATAAATACTTGTCATTCATTTGTATCCCCCTCATTTTTTTTTGGCTCTTCCGAATTTTTACTTAGCCATACGAAGAGCTACGGATCAAACTTGAAGTGATACTATCAGCCACCAGCAACTTCGCAGACGAAAATCTCATTAGAGAAAGTGAATTCGGGAAGGATTACAAAGGACAAATGAAGCAATCTGGAAAATTGATTGATATTGTTGCACGAAGGTTAGATATTAAGTATGGGCATGAAGACGTTGAATTCTGGACAGAGTTTCAAGTCTTATATGGTCTTAAGCATAAAAATATCATTTCTGTTATTGGATTTTGTGATGACGAAGATGAGAAGATCATCATTTACGAGCATGCAGTTCACGGAAGTCTAGACCAACATCTAAGTGGTTCCACCCTTAAATGGTTACAAAGACTCAACATATGTTTAGGTGTTGCTCGTGCGCTGAGCTACATCCATTATGATGTTATGCATTGCGGCCTCAACAGCTCTAAAATCTTTTTAGATGAAGATTGGGAAGCCAAGGTATCTGGTTTTGAACTTTCCACAAAATATCCTGAAAGCTGGAGGCATCGTCTTTTCTTCTCTCACCGTTTTGGAACGTCTAGCTACATAGACCCTGTGTATTTAAAGACCGCAATTGTTACTCCCAAATGTGATGTTTATTCGTTTGGTGTGATAATGTTTGAAGTCCTTTGTGGCAGAAAAAGAATGATTAGAGGCGGTGATGTTCAATCGCTAGCTGAAAACGCTAGACACTATTATCAAGAGGGAAAATTGGGTGAGATGATCGATCATAATCTAAGGAAACAAATGGACTCAAAATCATTGACCATCTTCTCAGAAACAGCTTGTAACTGCTTGAAGGAAGAACGTGAGCAACGCCCTACTATGGATCAAGTTGTTAAAGACATTGAAGAAGCGTTGGAACTTCAATGGAAACATGAAAATATCGTAAGACCATTCTTTTATTATATTTATGCCATACTAATTGGTTTTTATGTTTATTAATTTATTCTCCTTTGTGGAAATTGATTAAAGGAAATATCGGCAGATGAGAGTATATCATCCAACCGCTTGAAGGTAATTTCTTTGTTTCAGTTTCAGACTTTCAGGTGATTATGGACAAATAAAGTTGTTGTTGTTAGGTTTATATATTTATTTATTTATAATACAAGCAGAACAATGAACTTAAAATGATTTTAATTTAAATTATTAAATTATTTTATGTACAATATCGACTGGTTCTCACTTTCTTACCATATTTGTTGAATACAAATTCTTACCGAACCAAAGGAGTTTTAAGTTCCAAACCAATGACGGAACTTAGTGAGGACGGGGGAGAGTCCCGGCCCTCCTAAAAATGTGACCAATTAATGTCAAATACTTTTATATTTAATGGTAAGAAAGATTATTTACTAAAATTGCCGTAGGAAGTTAGGAACAGACAATCACTCTTTTCATATCCTATTCAAAAATTAGAGCTTTATCATTATCTTGTTCATCCACTCACGGTCTTCATCTAATTCTTGTTAAAGGTATTCAAATTGTTTCTTTGTGATTGGTTCTACTATCGGTTAGAAAAGCTTTACACATTTATTTATGTATTGATATAATGTGAGGTTACAGTTCTTTAGTTCTATGTCTTTTATTTGTACTTAAATTATTCATTTTATATTAAATGTGTGTATGTTTCCTTGCAATAATTCTCGATTAAAAGCC
The DNA here is from genome assembly GCA_019973895.1 of Chrysanthemum seticuspe. Lineage (NCBI taxonomy): Eukaryota > Viridiplantae > Streptophyta > Magnoliopsida > Asterales > Asteraceae > Chrysanthemum > Chrysanthemum seticuspe. The sequence goes on along the minus strand of BPTQ01000004.1, from coordinate 59,811,248 downwards.
TGTGACTCATGATTAACATCATTAAGTTGTGGGGTAGATAATATTATTCCATAATCGGGTCGATGCTTTGTTTACACGGAACTGCATCTTACACTTCAAATTATTTCGGCCCTCTCAAGAAAAACGTTTAAGTTCTGCTTTAAGATATTTACCTGATTGAATATATGTTTTCTTGAACTTATGTACAAGTCTTTGCTGAAAAGTATTTACTTTTCAATTGTAAATATATATTTGGAATAAGTTTTAGTTCAATATCTGATTTGAACGTCTAAAATGTACTTATTTAGTTTGATTATACTAGCGACTAGCCACTAGCCAATTAACTCCGAACCAGTTTTTTGTCATTTTGGGTGCCATCTTTAATTTAATTGTATTCGACAACATTCCTCTTCTAATTTAATACTTATAATTTTGCAGAGGCAAGACTTAGAATGCTTGAGGATTCAACTGGGTGATATAAAGTTGGCTACTGATAATTTTAACAAAAGATACTGTATTGGGTCAGGGGGATACGGTATGGTGTACAAAGCTGATATTAACCTCATAGATATCCAAAATTTATCATCAATGGAAGGGAAGAATAAAGATGTTCGGCCCAAAAAACGCAGAACAGTAGCTATAAAACAAATTTTTAATAGACAAGATGAGCTAGGTAAACAAGGGTTTTTGGGAGAAATCGAATTGCTTACTAGTTGTAAGCATCCCAACGTAGTCTCTCTTGTTGGATTTTCTAGCAAAGATCGTGAGATGATTCTGGTCTATGAGTTCCTTGTCAACGGAAGCCTTGATGACTATTTAGGAAGCACTGAAAAAAAGATCAATCTTACTTGGAATCAGCGGATACAAATCTGTCTTGATATTGCAGAAGGATTGAAGTACCTTCATACCAACATGGAGGGAAAACCTAGGATAATACATCGAGACATAAAAAGTGCAAATGTTTTGTTGGATGAGAACTGGAATGCGAAAATTTCCGACTTTGGCCTCTCCAAGTTCCATCCCGCAAATCAGCCGGCGAGCACTATCCGAACTAATATCGTCGCAGGCACAGAAGTGTACTTGGATCCAGAATATTCGTCTACAGGAAAATATAAGAAAGAATCAGATATATACTCTTTCGGGGTAGTTCTGTTTGAGATCTTATTTGGGAGGCTGGCATATGATTCAGTTTACCTTACTGAAAATAGCAAGGGGCTTGCACCCATTGCACGACGACGCTTCAACGAAGGAACACTTAAGGAGTTGATAGATAACAAAATGATGGAAGAAGATGGCGAGCACATGTTTACTCTAAACAGAGGACCCAATCAAGATTCTTTCAACACATTTTCAAAAGTTGCTTATCAATGCTTGGCAGAAACTCAAGCCAAGCGTCCGACAATAGAAGTCATCATCGAAGAACTTCATAATGCACTAAAATTTCAAGTAAGTTCATGTCTTACAAACCGATAAAAAATATTCTTTTTGACATTGTTACTTGAGAATATAATGTGAAAATAAATACTTATGATCATTACTACATAAAGCACAAACTTGACTTCTATATGTACAAGAGTACACTGAAGAGTGTGCTAAGATAGTCAATTCAGATTTAAAGATCGATTACACATGTCTTGATAAACTATATTGGTGTCTGGTATAAGTTTTTTATGGTGTGATGGGTTAATATATTTGTTTGAAAGAAGTATATAGGCAAAGAAAAACCAAAGTAGATAGGACACAAGTTCCTTTTAATTCCAATAATATCATCCTTACTAGCATATATAGGTTACAACACTCTCCTTTGCTAATACACAATGTTGCAGGGGGAAACCACAGTACTATCAAGGTTTCAACTGAGTGATATAGTTCGGGCCACCGAGAATTTTGCAGAAACATATTGTATTGGGTTACACGCATATGGTATGGTGTACAGAGCAGACCTTGATCAACTGGAAAACAAAATTTCGCCTTCAGAAGGGACTAACAATGGCGATCAGCCTAGGAAATGCAAAAGTGTAGCAATAAAATGCATTTCTAGTACAGAAAATGGGCAAGAAGAACAACGTTTCTTTGCAGAAATTGAAATGCGTACTAATTACAAGCATCCCAACATAGTCTCCCTTCTTGGCTTTTGTGACGAAGGTCCTCACATGATCCTTGTCTACGAGCATGCTTATAACAGAAGCCTCAATGATTATTTGAGAGGCAACGATAACAACACTAGGCTTACATGGGTGCAACGTCTACACATGTGCCTCGACATTGCGCGTGGACTCGATCACCTTCACACCGAGATGGACAACAAACAAAGGATAATACATGGTGATATAAAGAGTGCAAACATCATGTTAAGCAAGAATTTGGTGGCAAAGATTGCTTACTTTGGGATTTTCAAATTACACCATGAAAATCAAGAGGCAAGCACTCCCATTACTAATGATAACATTGACACAAAAGTGTACTGCGATCCAGAATATGAAAAGACCGGTAAGTTCGGAATAAAATCAGATGTGTACTCTTTTGGAGTGGTTCTATTTGAGATCTTTTGTGGAAGATTAGCCAATGATCCAATTTACTATAAAACTGACAAAAGGCTTGCACTCATGGTACGTCGATGCTTTAATGATGGAACAATAAAGAAAATGATAGATCCTAAGCTACTGGAAGAAACTGATGAAGACATCTCTACTTCAAGTGAAGGACCCAATCAAGATTCCTTGGATACTTTCTTAAAAATTGCGTATCAATGTTTGGGAGAAACTCAAGCCGAGCGTCCAACAATGAAAACCGTCATAGAGGAACTTGTGAAAGCAATAAACTTTCAAGTAAGTAACTATATTCAAGATATAGTACTATGCTCACCATTTATCTTTCTAAAGGAAATGTTCTTTTTCATTTATGACACAAACTAAAACTTGAAATGTATTGTGTTACATAAAAATATACAAATTCATAACCCATACCTTTAGTGCTTGAATTTGTGAGTTTATTGAATTATATATTGACCTAGAACAGCTATAATAATTGGGATGTAAGTTAAATAGTAAGAGACATAAAAATATGTGATTATATTGCTTTAATGTTTTTCACTTTAGAAATGTGCATATTTATGTTTTAAGTATGTTGAGGGAAATATTAAGAGGTTATGTACTCGTCTTTATGTCTCTTTAAACCAAGTTTAGAATGAACTGAATGTATAGGTGTCCCTGTACATTTTTTCGCAACCCCTTAGCTTTTATGATCCATATATAATTAAGTAAATATGTTTTGAGGTTTAATTTGTAGGTTATCTAACACTTTGTTTTTTTCATTGCTTATTTCTCATTAATTAGTCACCGACTTGCAATCCCCGGGTAACCTAAACAGGGAAAACCTCATCCGTTACCGCTTAAAAAACTTTAGGGATCTAACTGATATGTTTTAAAAAGTTGATTCGTAGGCAATAAATGTTTACACATGTTTTATTACAGTACAGAAAAGTTGACATGAATTTGGGGGTTGGAAGTTCAGAATCAACGATTCTAGATCAACAAAATTTTGGAGAATTAGATTTTTTTCCTGGATTAAGAAGTTGATTAAAATTTGTGTGAATACTCAGGAAAACCTCTTAAGCAATCTCCAAGTTTCACTTGAAGACATCAAGTTGGCTACAAAAAACTTCAGTCAAGAGAATTTTCTTAGAGATGGAAGAGATTGGAAGGCTTACAAAGGAGAACTTGCACCTGCTAATAATACTGAGGCTAGTGGACGTACAACCATTGTTGCAAAGCGGTGGAATAGCAAGTCTGGTCCAAGAGATCATCAATTTTGGACAGAAGTTGATATTCTTTTCAACCGTAAGCATGAGAATATCATTGATCTTGTAGGCTACTGTAACAAAATGAATGAAAGCATCATTGTTTACAAGCATGCATCTAATGGTAGTCTTGCTGAGCATTTAAACAACGCAAGTCTTACATGGATGAAACGGCTTAGGATTTGCATTAATATTGCAAGTGGATTGGCATATCTTCATGGAGGTGTTGTAACACTAAAGAAGATGGTACATGGGGACATCAAAAGCGCCAGCATTCTACTAACCGCTGACTGGAAGGCGAAGATTTCTGATTTGGAATTCTCCTCCTCAGATTCATTACACGAGCACAAGGAACACACCAGCGATAATGCTTATGGTGCATTTGGTTACCTTGACCCTGTGTACGCCGAAATGGGCTTCTTAACCACCAAATCAGATATATATTCATTAGGTGTGATTTTATTTGAGATTTTGTGCGGGAGATTAGCGTGGAGTGAGGGATGTGAGGATCACAGTCGGTCTTTGGGTCCTTTGGCTAAGTGTAGCTATAAAGAAGGAAAAATTGATGAGATGGTGTTTAGGGATATTAAGCAACAAATTGTGCCACAATCGTTGACTACATTTGCAAAGATTGCCTATGAATGCTTACGTGATGATGGATACGATCGACCAGAAGCTAGTGAGGTGGTTATACGGCTTAAGGAGGCATTAACGTTCCAAGTAAGTGTATTTCATACAATCAGTACGTGCATTAATACCAGCTTATGTACTACTACCTCCGTCCCAAATTATAAGTCCAGTTTGACTTTTTGACTCAAATTTTGACCTTAAATATTTTTGTTTGTATTATATAATACTTGATGCAAAATATATAAATTGATTGTGTTTGAAATGTATTTTCATTTGGTATAATTTTCATCAAGTGTTATATAATACAAACGAAAATATTTAAAGTCAAAGTTTGAGTCAATAAGTCAAACTGGACTTATAATTTGGAACGGAGGGAGTATATTATTTATTGGACAAAGAGTATATCAAAAGATATCTCAAGTCATAATTAAGGAAAGGGCAAATGGCATAAAAAGGCATCAAAGTTAGGGTTCATTTTCAATTAAGGTATTCTATTTTTTTTCTTGCATAAAAAGGTACCCAACAATAATTTTTGGCGGATTTGGGTTTTTTACTAACGTTCGTTAACTCACTTCGTTAGTATATTACATGTTTAGTCCTCGAATTTGTATTATCATTTCATGCAACATCCAAAAAAAATTTCTAATTGTTTTATGTGTTTAGATCGTTTATCCACCACAAACACAAATTCATATATCCACCACAAACATAAATCTGCTACGATCTAAATCCAACCCAGAAACAAATCCATCACAAACACACACACCGATCAAAAATCTCCCAAATCACTCTCGAAAAATCATCACTAAACCCACCTATCTAATCCACCACAATGGGTTGTTACAACTCCGGCCATAGCTCCGGTGAGAGAACTCAAAAAAAACCAGCTCGACCACCAAAATCTCCACAAGGAACAAAAAATCAAGAATCACAGCTGTTAAATGTGGTAGTGTAAAGTTGGTAAATGGGTAAGATAGGTTAACGGGTTTCGACTAGTCGTGTAATTCATAGCTGTTAAATGGTTATGTTCGTTGGGATTAGAAGTGCTAAAATGATGGGTGGTTTGTCATATGGCTGACAAGAAAATCAGCTGTTAGGTTAGCTTATGATTTGGGGTGTATAAAGTGTTAGGAGAATTAGGTTAGCCTTGAATGGTGTGATTGCCGGTTTTGGTAGCTGGTACCTAAGGAATCAGGAATGACGAGGGGGTTTTGTTGACTTTCTGAAAGAGTATCCATGATAAGAAAGAAGCATCTCGGAGTTCTTCAAATCAGGGAGTCACATCAACAAGTGGTAAAATGGGGTGTGATGTTTGAATCATCCTGAAGTGTACAAGTGTGTACTTAGGAAATGGTAAGGCATGAAGAATGTTCAGGGCGTGATACGCATCGGGTAGAGATATGCATCAGGAAACATAATAAGTTTCAGGGTGTTTGAAGGTCTGAAATACCACAAGTATCAGTCGAGTTATGAAGATATGGGGATTTGGGTTATTTTTGGATTTGGGTTTGAATTTGATTTTTATCGATTCTTGATGAAATCTAAAATCTGGGTATTGAAATTTAAGGGGTTTAGAGTAGGAATTGAGATTTGTTTGGTGGTTTCATATGGGGATTTGGGTTATTTTTGGATTTGGGTTTGAATTTGGGGAAGAACACAAACAAGCCCTGGATTTTGTTTAACGTGTTTGGTTGTGTTTTTTAAGGGTAGATTATTTTTGGATGTTGCATGAAAATGATTATACAAATTCAAGGACTAAACATGTAATATACTAACGAAGTGAGTTAACGAACGTTAGTAAAAAACTCAAATCCGCCAAAAATTATTGTTGGGTACCTTTTTATGCAAGAAAAAAAGTAGAATACCTTAATTGGAAATGAACCATAACTTTGATGCCTTTTTATGCCATTTGCCCTTAAGGAAATACTAAATAGCTAGCTAATTTCATGACAAATTTATCTAGGTGAAGATATTGTTAATGGACAAAAGAAAAGCAAATAAGTTTTGGTGTAATCGATATCCATTTTGGTTAGGAATTTTTATATTAAGAGTTTTGTAACGTAAGAAATTAATTCAATATAATAAGAAAATAATTTCATTCGATTATACTCTTACGTGGCTGATTGATAAATAGGAGGATGAAGAAATCTGGGACCCCAAACTGCCAAGAAGCTACAAAGAAATAATAGATATGTCAGAAAATCCCGGGATCTACTCTAACATGAAGAAAAAGGATGTCTACAAGATGCTCTCCGAAGGAATCTTCCTTCCAAAAGGAAAAGTGGTAATAGCTTGTTCTTCCACTCCATATACCCAATGCATGCTAATTAAGCCCATATACTTAACTTCTTGCTAGTTTTTTTTAATGCTAATTGCTATTCAAGATCAAGAAAAAATATATGCGAAGTCCCTTGAATAATTTTAGACCCAAATACCATTTAGGTTCGTTGACGTTTCTCAAATCATATCTCAGTTGGGATTTGAACTCATTAGCACTTGGGTCACTGGCACCTCTGAGAACCCCTTGACCAAAATAATGTTTGTTTCACATATGACTTAACTCTTCTGTTCTAAAGATTATCTGTTTTAAAACTTAAGGATGCAATTTTACGCTAGTAGAGACCCACCATGAAAATATAAGCTACACACTTCGGTTAGCTTATATAAATGTTTAAGACTTTCATTAAAAGATTAGTCCTCAAAGTCATATCTCATAACATCATGCATGCATTTACATTTGATAGAAATTAGTTGGAATCAATTTTTGTTTTGTTATGCTTAACAGTGGTTTTCACTAAACAAGAATGGAAAAGTAAATGCATTGATATCTGCAAAACTGTTTTCATATGAAAACAGTCTGTCACGTAAGTGGAGATCGCCTGGCGGATCAAGGTTCTTCTCTCTTCCTCTCTCTCTAATAAATCAATAATGTGTATTTCAACTTTAAAGATGATGCGAGGATATTAAATATAACTTAATGACGTTGTTTTCCTGCACTTTGTAGTGGAGTAAAAATGATTTCTTTTTGGATGATGCTTGAATTTCTAGTTTAGGCTGGATTAACAAACTTGAGAAAGTAATACATGAAGGATAAACATGCAGGTTTATATACTGATACTTAAGTTTGGGGTCCATTGGTCATTATGGTTAACTAAAAAATCTAAGGCAAGGAACATAAGCTTAAAAGTAGCTCAAAGTGAAATGACTAAAGTACCCTTTGTGTTTGGGGTGGAGTCGGAGGGCATTTTGGTCTTTTCATTTTGAGCCAGGACTATATCCACACCAAAAGTTTCTTACAGGACTGCGTTTGCATTTTCAAAAAGGTAAGGACTCGATCAATCAGCAAATTAACGAATAGAACTCATCATAAGCGGATAAAATATATAGTACATCATTACTTACAAATTATGTTTTGACCTGAAACCTCCTAGACAAGACACCCTTCTTAAGGAAATTAAAATCCTCTCACATTCATGGGTTCTTACTAGGAATAGGAAATTTAAGCCGGATTGGCTTGTCTGGATTGATAACATGGTCAAAGCATGTACTATTTTATTGTAATTTCTTTTTTCTAGCTTCTTGCTAGTGCGTTCTAATATATTGCCGTTCCAAAAAAAAAAAAAAAAAAAAAAAAAAAAAAAAAAAAAAAAAACTCAAAACGCGTAGTAAATTGTTTGACTATAATAGATACTGATTAGCTGGCGGTCTGGCACAACCCGATTGCATGAGCTTTGGGTTTTATTGGGGTTTCTCTACTTATGTGGTCTATATATATGTTATCAATAATGAAATATATCTGAAAGGGTTTCATTATTCAACAATCTGAACATAGTCAATCAAAGTATTTGATGACTTAAGTATTATGTAAACACTCATCAAGATAGCAATATATGTCATGATTATTCATAAGCTAATAAGAAATTTTAGATTATACCAATTTAGGTAATTTTAGTTTATACCAATTTAGGTAAATTTGTTGTCTGGAATTTTTTTGAAAGGGTGCACCTGTTAGTAGGAGAACAGATGGTACTTAATCTAGACTTCAATTCTAAAAATTGTGCAGGTTTCATACAGTGGCTAAGATGATGGATATATCTAATTTAAATATCCAAATCAAGATAAAACCTGCATGTTTATCTTTGGATATCATTTACGGGGTTCATTTGGTCTTCAAATTTTGTGACCCAAGAAGGTTCTCTAGTAACCTGGTATATGTGAACCTAAAGTACAAAACAGGAAGTGAAACATCACATGCATATTTCGCAAAACAAAGAGACGATGGGTGGGTGATGATAGAAATGTGCCGGTTCGTGTTTCAAAAGGAAGATTCTGTTTTCGAAGTTTCACTAGAGAGCATTTCACGATACTACTGTGGAAGCGGTGCCATATATGTTCAAGGCATTGAGTTTCAAGCCATCGACAATGCACGTTTGAAATTACTCTTTGGTCACTTTTTGTTTACGTCATTTTCATGTTCTAGATTACCAAGTTCTTATGATCTTATCACGATCTTTAAATTTTTTATACAGATGAAACATGAAGGAATCAAGAAACTAAAGGAAGTCCAACAAATTCCAGGATCAAACTTGAGCAAAGATCAGATGCAACAATGGCCAACTGACCTTGGAGAAACTGTTATTGAATCTGAAAAAAATGTTGTTGGAGAGAAGGTCATAATCTTAGATATTTAAATCATATTTATCTTTCAACGAATAAAAATATTCTTTCTAGTCTTGATAATGAATTCTCTCAACCCCTTGATGAGCAGTTGTTCTTTCTAAGCGAAGTGAATGGAAAGATACATCGTATGCTTTCTGCAGAGGAGGTCTTATTCAATTCTCCTGAATTGAAGGTTTTTCATTTGAAACCCTCACCCGAGTCAAGGTTTGTGTTTTTTATCTTATATTTGAACAAGTATGAGTATTGTGTTCTCTTATCAACTGTTGATCATTTCCTTGTACATTCTCCGTTTAGGTCCGTAAAAGATGGCTTTCTTGATTGTTTTGTGCTTTAGTCTTCAACCTTTCAATTATGTATAGCTCTTTGAGGTGCTGTGAAATTTAGGTGTTCGAGTTTATATTTGGTTAGGCCGGGACATGCTTTTTATATGTTGTTCTTGTCTTGTAGGAAGTTACTTATCTAGTTTGTCTAGCTTTGTGTCATGGGTTGTCGAATGTGTTTTTAAGAATTAGGTCTTAAAATGATTTTGCGTCGTCTTTAAGGAGTATGCAGTCACGTTATATTGTACATGCAGATTTCTAAATGTGATGGAGCTTTTACCTCGTCAAGTGTTCAGAATCAAGTACAAGATTGAAAGTGAAAAGTTGTCGCCATTCACAGAATATGCATGTTACCTAGTGTACAAGCTTTCAGAGACATGTCAAGGGCTGCATTGTCCTGTGAAAGTGCGGGATCTACTCCACCGAAAGAAAAAGGAGACAAAAATTATTTATTTTAGATCCCCAGCCCCATTGAATAAACATGATGCTTCGGTTCCAAAGCAAAGGAAAGATGGATGGATGGAGGTTATGGTGTGGAAGTTTGACTCGAAGTCTAAGTTTGGAAATAATCATATTCCTATGAATTTGAAACTGATAACTTATGAGGGAACTATGTCGGGGCTTACTATATGTGGCTTGGATCTTCGGCCAATGTAGATATGTATGAGGCACTCCAAGAGTACTTTTACTGCATGCTTGTTGTATTATGAAAACAAAATACTTAGTCCGTAGTCCGTAGTCCGTAGTCCGTAGCAGTATACTGTATGCACGAGATGTGCTTTTTGGTAATTTTTGTGTCTTTTAGTTTTATTTTTGCTTCTACCCGTGATTCTGTGAGCATGATAATCTCGATTCATTGCTCCATTTATGAAGACAGAAACATGAAGGACCAAAGTTGCCCGTTACAAACATTTTAACCGAAATAGAGGTTACAAATTAGTTAGTTATACCGAACCATTGTGTCGGTTAAAGATACCTATTCGAAACCTATATATATCGATGTAATATTACAGATTTGTTAGTTAGAACATTTGACAAGTTATTCATCTTATTGCAATTTCATATATCTGTTTTACTCATCATTTGGGACCAACATTTGGCATCAAGAGCCTGCCTATATACGCTCGTTACACCGAATACAACCATCACTCAAACACAAAGTTTTTACCGAATACTAGAAACCAGAACCTGTTGTTAACGAGTACCACAAAAAAAACCAGAAAACTTTCTTGAACGAAGAAGAAGGAACCAAAAGATATACGCGCTGAAATTTTGATTCAGGAAGGAGAAGAAGAAAGAACGCAACGTATCATTAAACCATACGCTGCCCGGATAACTTGAGACGCAAGGAAAGTAGTGCACGACCGTACTTGTGTAGAAATTGCATTCGACAAGGCACCAAACTGTGGTGACTTGATATTCACGTTAGTTTGATTCTGAACGCAACAAAGAAGAAGAGAAGACGTACGCAAAGAAAGAAAGAAAAAGGACGTTGCTTGAAGAGAAGAAAAAGGTACCGAACCAGAAAAACAATCGAATTGTTTTTGGAGCAACGCTCGCAATACAAAGAGAGACAACAATAGGAGCATCCTGATCATTTGCTCGCAAGGATACCGCTGGTATTTTTGTAGGTTGTTGTAGATACGGTGTGGAATAAAGAAGAAGAAGTATTGTGGAACGCGGACAAGCAACGAGGGCAACAAGGACATCACTTGTTGACATACTACCATCGAGTAGTAGAACAAAGACAAGCAATTTGCTTGGTCTTTTGGAAAGAATTACCGAGAGTAATTTCTGAAACGTTTTGTGTCTATTCGAAACTTGGAGATAAATAAAGCAAGCCGACATAAAAGAATCCGAGACTTGGAGATAAAGGAAGCAAGTTCGACACAAAAGAAAAGACAACGTGATACAAGGAGTGGTATATTTTTGAAGAAAGCAAGTCGACAACATCAATAAAAGGGTGTACCGATTGCTTTGGAATTAAGAACGAGGGAAAAGAAAAATATAGTTGGTATAGTCAAGTACCGACAAGAAGGGAAACGTGCGTGACAATCACAGGTCACACAAAATCTTAAACTTTTGGATTTCCTTTCATATTTATAGTATAGATACTTAGTTTATACTATTAGAAATCCATAGTTCCATAATAGGATTCCCGGATAACTATTTCTGTTCCCGTAGTATTAAGTGATACCACTAGTTAGAAATCCCTATACGAATTAGAGAGTGAAGATCATAAGCACCATCAAAATGTCCGGTGACGATGCAAGTGGCAGTAACACTGCACCAAAACCCGTAACCCCTATGACACAGTATCAATGCCCTAAACTCAAAACCACAAACTACACAGTTTGGACTATACAAATTAAGGTGATACTAGAAACACAAGGATTATGGGAAGCAATAGAACCTAAAGAAAACACTCAAGTAGATGATAAGAAGGATAAGGCAACAACCGCCTTCTTATATCAAGCGTTAACCGAAGATGTGATCTTACAAGTAGCAAGTTGCAAAACAACAAAAGAATTATGGGATTCGCTGAAAAAGAGACACGTTGGAGAAGAAAAAGTGCAACAAGCACGATTATAATCACTGATGATTGGATTTCAGACTCTTCAAATGAAGGAGGATGAAACGGTGGATGCATTTACAGCCAAATTGAACGGCTACGCCATGAAGGCAAAAGAATTAGGAAAAGCGTTGGATGAATCACTTTTAGTACAAAAACTATTAGATTCCACACCAGATAGGTTCATTCAGATAGTAGCATCCATAGAACAGACGAATGATCTCGATGACATTACGTTAGATGAGATCGCAGGAAAGCTTAAGGCATTCGAGGAAAGGATAAAACTCCGAAAGGGAGGACAAGTAGATAGCCAGGACAACTTATTATTCGCACAAGGCGAACACTCTAGAAATAAGAAACGATTTACCGAATATAGAGGTAGATCAAACTATTCACGAGGAAACTGGCAGAATAAGGGAAATAGAAACAACTCGAATGGAGGAAACTCATCCCACTCAGATAAGTCGAATAATGGAAAACAAGGATGGGATAAGAGTAAAATTACATGTTATAATTGTGGAAAACTCGAACACTACAAGAAGAATTGTAGAAGTCCACCAACAACTCAGGAACAGTCAAAACCTTATCTTAGAAGACGATGAACCATCATTACTAATGGCTACACATGAAACTGAAGAAATCTTGTTAAATGAAGAACAAGTACAACCCCGAAAATATGCTACGACAGATGCTAGCATATGGTATTTAGATAATGGTGCAAGTAACCATATGTCAGGCACCAAAGGCCATTTTAAGGATATTGACGAAAACATCACTGGACGCGTTCGTTTTGGAGATGGGTCGTATGTAGAGATAAATGGTAGAGGTTCAATACTATTAGGATGTAGAAACCTACAACATAAGATGATTTCGGATGTTTACTACATTCCAAACCTCAAGAGCAACATACTTAGTCTAGGACAACTTACTGAAATATGTTGCAAAATCATCATGGATGGAAATTTACTGACTTTGTATGATAAGAACAAGAAGTTGTTGATGAAAGTAGAACGATCTAAGAATCGACTTTACAGTATTATATTACATATAGTAGCACCTATATGTCTTTTAGCAAACGTAGATGACCAAGCATGGTTATGGCATGCTAGATTAGGTCACCTGAACTTTGACGAAATAGATAAATTGACAAGGAAAGGTTTAGTAGATGGAATACCAAGAATAAAGCATGCAGGACAAATCTGTGATGCATTTTTATTATGAAAACACATCAGAACACCATTTCCAAACCAAGCTAAATTCAGATCAAAGAACCCTTTGGACTTAGTATATGGAGATCTTTGTGGTCCCATAAGTCCAGAAACACACTCCGGAAAGAAGCTAATCTTCTTATTAGTAGATGACTGCACACGTTTTATGTGGGCTTACTTTCTAAACTCGAAAGATCAAGCGTTTAGCACATTCAAGGAATTTAGACACAAGATCGAATCAAAGTTGAAGTTGAAAATCAAGATGCTAAGAACTGATAGAGGAGGTGAATTTACATCACATGAATTCACCAAATACTGTAAGAAAAATGGAATTGAGAGACAATTGACAGCACCATACTCACCACAGCTGAATGGTGTAGTAGAGAGGAGAAATAGAACAGTGTTATCAACGACTAGGAGTATGATGAAAGCGATGAAGTTACCCTTAACTTTTTGGGCGGAAGCAGTAAGGCACGCCATTTACATACTCAACAGGGTACCGACGAAAGCCCTGGAAGACAAAACACCATATGAGACCCTCTACAACAGAAAACCAAACCTAGAATACCTAAGAATATTCGGATGCACAGCTTATGCTAAGGTAACGATACCTCACTTAAAGAAGTTAGATGATAGAAGCATTCTAATGATTTACTTAGGAGTTGAAGAAGGATCAAAAGCATGTAGGCTATATGATCCAGTAGGAAAGAAGAAACATGTTAGTAAGGATGTAAAGTTTATGGAAACGAAACCGTGGGATTGGAATAAAAACGAAGAGGATACGAGTACTGAGGATACGTTTTGGACTAGCTTTTGTGACAACTCGCAATTTCAGGTCATTTCTCAAGCTTCATCATTTATCGTTTATCGTAAACTGGGTTTACGAGTATCAAATTCACGTAACCGTAATGGTTTAGCTGTGAATTCATGATCATATCATCGAGGACATTTCATATAGATTAAGTTTAGTCTACATATCATTAACATCATTATCATCACATTAGTTCATGCATGGTTTTGCATTTTACATTAAACGTATACTTTTCATATTAAATAAACGTTATCGCGTAATTAATTATTTTGAAGAATTGATCCGTTACTTCCAAAAATTATCCCTATATATTTTTATACTCATATTAAGATTATAAAAATAATATTATGAGTTTACCCAGTGTTTTAAATTTATTTTGTATATAAATTGTTATATTTATATAATTACGACGGTTTTCTTAAATTCTACACGATTATTATTATTTCACTCAAGTTTTGCAAGAAATGTATTTTTATAATTTTTATGACCTTAATAAATTTTATCTTGACCCGTAAAAATTTATTTTTATCTAACGCTACCCTATATACTCAAATGTGACTACAACTTATCATTTAACTTCAATTAACTTACTTAAACATTACATTATACATTTTAAAAAATAATAATAATAAAAGTAAATGACTAACCTCCCTTGTCGACAAAGGAGGGTGAGTCATTGGATAATTTGCAAAATATCTACTAGTTAGTGTATTATACTAATTATACAACACATTCATTTCATTTTACAAAGTGTTTTAAGATCAAAATCTATCTTTCTCTTCTCTCTTGCAAAATTCGGCAACCACAAGACCAAGAAGGAAGATCATCATAAAATTTTCAAGACAAGGTTTTATTACACACTAGTATCACTCTTTGTATAGGTTTTGAAATAAAAACCTAGGGTGATTAGGAAAATCCATTGTTCTCATAAACCTCATCAATTACTAGTAAGCATTTCATACATATCATTATTTTCCATATTCATTTCTATGTTCATTTTTATTATGCACAAGTAAAACATGCAAGTTATGTGATGTTTATACCACTTTTTAAGGTTTTTAAGTGTTATATATATATAAGTCATCCTATAATTACTCCTTGTTATATATTAGTTTTGGTGATGCCTAGGAAACCATGACACCCTAAGAAGGTGTATGGTAGGATTAGAATAGCTTCGGAGTTGTTTTGAATGGGTTAGAATAGGTTTGGCGCGAGAAAAACTCATTTCGACAAGTTTGCAAAAGGGTCTGTCCTTATTTTCAAAATCTGGAAAATCCGACAGTAGGTAAAAATTTTTGGCCTAGATATTTAGAAAATATACTTTAAAACGAAACCGTGGCCGCTTGAACGGATTAAAACGGAGCTATAACGAAGAAGTTATGAATTTTTCAAGTTAGCGACGAAAACTATAATTTTCTGAAATTTCAGCAAGTATTGTTTGTTTTGTACGAGTCAAAAATGAAGCTTGGGCGTTGTAAATTATGTCGACTTGTCAAAAATATGTTAGTATACTTTGATACAAAGCTAAGGACCTTTAAAACGTAGAAAACGGATTTGTAACGATTAAATTATACACGTTTACTAAAAGTTGTCGTAACTTTATTATATAAGAAAAACTATATAATTTCTAATAGGCAAGTTTTACGGCAAAACTAGAGACCAAGTTGAAGGTTGTTTTTAACATTGATTTAGAACTTTTTATAAAATGATGTCTTCTAATAAAAGTGACATCGCCAAGTATATTTATCAAAATGTCCGACCGTTTGATTAGCGGAGTTGTAATGAATTAAATACGTTTACTCAAACTTTGCCGAAAACCATCCTTAAACTATATTTTGGGACATAAGTACCATACTTAACCTCTATTTTTCTTTATGTTCGAGACCTTTAGGATGGAAACTTAAACACTAAAACTTTGAGATAATGATACGAGCTTCCAAAAACCGTTGAGTTTGTTTCCTAACGCTCGACGTACACCATTTTACGACTAGCTTTTAGAGGCCGTTTTAGTCACTTTCATGGAAATTTCAATGACATTATTTTACGACGAAAAGTTATATTCTCTTAATAAATCACTATATGATTATCGTCGGATATCATTTCAACATAAATACACGTAAAGTAATTTAAAAATGGTCAAGACGTTAAAAGATTATTTTTCGACGAAAAGTATTATTTTCAAAAAAATTCATAAGTGGTATAAATATCATCCGAATTGCATGCATAGCATTACATCATGACTTATTACATATCATATCATTCATAATAGGTCAGTTTCGAGAATCACGCTACATTTCAGTGTATCCACTTTTGTCATCATAATCATTGCAACAGGTGAGTTTTCATAGCCCCGATTTATTCAAGTTTTTACTTATTTCAAACCTACGGGGGAGAATACATTGTACATCATTTTTATTACAATACCAAGTATATCAAATTCATTACATTGCTTAAGTTACCTCATTGCCAGTTAAATGTCCCCATTCCATAAACATGAACCGTTAATTTCATAGAAGCGTGGGTGAGTGGATAGATCTATCGAGGGTGACACCTCCATCCGGGTTGGCGGATTCCAACCGGACGGATGCATTTCATTTCATAATCATTATTTGAGTTGTTTGGCAAAACACTCTGTTGGGACGAACATCATAATCAGTCAATCTTCGGTGTCATGTGCTTAAGCAATTGTATCATTTTTGTGACATCATTGTCATACATAATTTATACTTGTGGTAGTCGTATTAACATTTACATAAACTCTATGAACTCACTCAACCATTGTGTTGACACTTTTAGCAATGTATTTTCAGGTAACTAAGGCATTCACTTCATGGCATGCATGTGGACATATCATAGAGTCGTGGTGACGACGCGTCACACATGGGATTTATACCCTTTAAAAACATCGTTTGACTTGTACCAAACTTACTTTCCGCTCATAGTAACTTTCATTTGGGACCTATCTTTGTAAACTCTGATTATTTTATTAAATCAAGCGATGTATTTTCCAAACGACACTTTAGGTCGTTCAATATAACTGTGATTGTGATGCTATGACAGTCAATCCCCAAGAATTCCATTCCGCTGCAAAACAGGTAATTTGGGGGTGTGACAGATTGGCATCAGAGCTTCGGTTATAGAGAACTAGGTTGCATCATTGACCCTAGACTATAACTACATCATCATAGCATCTCATCATTTCATCATAAGTGCATATTCACTTTACAAGCGGTGTATGCCTACATTTTTTCGAGTTATTTACTTTCATTTCAAATCGATTGTCACATGGATGCCTTCAAATACCCATTCCATTATCATTTCTTTAGATTCTAACGTGGAGAATGCCTTGTCATTTCCTATCACAATTTTAATATCAGCTGATTCATCACCGATAATGTCGAATGCCGAGACAAAACCTCTAAGTAGGGCGAAGTCACTCTCACTCCTTTGTTTCACCACTAACATGTCGAGTTACACGTTATTCACACATTAAGTCACTAAACCATCGTACATTTGAAGTATTTACGACATCTCATAACCCATCTTTTTGGAATCCATCATTCATTTTTGAAAGATAACCTTAAATTTATTATCTCATATCACATCCCTTTAGAGCGTTTATTTTTTTTATCATAGGACCTTGCTACGTCTTATTTTTCCTCTTATTTTGAAGAGTTATGGCGCCGAAGAGAGCTCCACCAGCTATGACACAAGCCGCTATCCAAAAGTATATAGAGGATAGTATAGCTAGGGCACTAGAGAAAGAACGGGCAACGGTAGCTGCTGCTGCCGCTGTCGAAACCGCGGCTGCTACTGAAGCTACTAGATTTGCTACTACTACAAGAGCTGCAGGAGGTTCTGGAGTTCGAAATGGTACATACCTGGACTTTAAGAGCGGTGATCCCCCAAAGTTTGGAGGCACAGAAGGAGCCATTGCTATGATCCGTTGGTTGGAAAAGATCGAGTCATTATTTCTTCTATGCGATTGCCCAGATGACTGCAAGGTGAAATTCGCTACTAGTACACTCTTGGATGAGGCAATGTTATGGTGGAATTATTATGCACAGCCTATTGGTATGGAAAATGCTTACAAGCTCTCATGGGATCAATTCAAGAGGTTGTTGACTAAGAAGTATTGTCCGCACACCGAGGTGAAGAAATTGGAGATGGAATTTCTTGGGTTAGTGACCGTTGGTTATGACATCGAGACCTACATCAGAAGGTTTCAAGAGTTGGCTGCTTTATGTCCATCTATGGTTTTGGATAATGAGAAACTACTGAAAGGTTTCATTGGAGGACTTCCAAAATGCATTCAAGGAGATGTAACCTCTTTCGATTCACAAACAATTGAAGAGACCATCAAGGTAACTCAAATACTCATAGCTCAAGTTGTGAAGAGGGAAAACTTTATCGACAATAACAACAACAACAACAACCGCGACAACCAAGCTAACAACAACAAAAGGAAAGGGGAAAATGACCAGGGAGGTTATAACAACAACAACCAAAGCCGTAACACTAACCATCACCAACAACAGAATAGAAGACAAGAAGCCGCCAGGGTTTATGTTGCTGCACCAACAAAGGAAAGAACTTATACTGGAAACTTACCACGATGCCACCAATGCACGCTACATCATGATGGTCCATGTGGTATATGCTTTAGCTGTCAAAAAATGGGACACCTTGCTAAGGACTGCAAAGGAAAAGGATATGTTGGAACTCGACCACTATGTAATCGATGTAAGTTTCATCACTCGGGTCCTTGCCCTGCCAAGTGCCACAAGTGCCAAAAATTAGGACACCTCGCCAGGGATTGTAGAGGTAAAGCTATAATTACATGTTTCGGATGTGGGGAGCAAGGACACTATCAGAACCAATGTCCCCGGAACCAAGGTTAACAAGTCGAAGGAACTCATGGGAAAACATATATATTAGAAGGAGGAGAAGCCCATCCAAGTATCAACAACGCGAAAGACTGAAGAAGATTAGAAATTAACAGTCTTATTTTCCTTATGTATTATGTCGTACTAAGTTTATGTCTTCCATCGTATCCGAAACTTTATAACTTAAAGATGTACTACTTTTGATAAACCACTCATTGTAAAATATTCTCATCTATCGTACTTTATTTTCTTTCCGATTGTTATTACTTACGAGAATTTTAATTCCTTTTACTTTAACTATCATTTTAACGACACAGTTTAAATCTTTGTAAACATTGAGAGTTATAACAACTAAACCGAACGTCACATCATCGTTCCTTAATTATACATAGCCTAGCTAACTATGTCTAATTCTGGAGGGATCATGTTATATTGGGAGCAGTTATTTATAAATCTTAGTGCAAGCAAAATGTTCACATATTCCAAAGTCAAAGTGATACTCATCGAAGATATTCATCCAATATTTTCTTTACTACGATGTTTTGTACGCTCTCAATCACCGATAACCGTAACGACACCTCTTCATGTCTTCTCTCCTCGTTATTCATCACAAACTCAAAAATTCGATAGACTAAGCACCTTAGGCAAGTAAGACTCAGGTAATGGCATTCGCTAGAACTAGAAACGCGAGGAATCACAACTGTTACCCATAATCTATTCCTTTCTATAAGGTCCTTTTTGACAGATTTAACATTTTGAAATTTGGCATGAGACACGTGGTATCAATTTCAGTTGTACCTAATGTAAGGTAGCCAATCCTTCTTAGACTTCTAACAATCATTTCAATCTTTCCATGGAACATATTAGGACATGAGTACCGCCTATTATCCTCAGCTCAATGGTTAGAGCGAGAGAACAATTCAAACATTTGAAGATATACTCAAAGCATGTGTGATATTCTAGAAATGATTAGGTAAATCATTCTTCATCGAACCAATTTGCTTTACAACAATAGTCAACACATGAACATATTGACTACACCAATTGAGATACTCTAAGGTTGAGGTGTCAATCACTTATTCACTGGTCAAAATCAGGAAAGTCCAACACACTAGTCAATGACTCATTCATGAAACAACATAGTGATCATACAAATCAAAAATTAGTTACAAGTAACAACATATATCTAGATAAGCTACGTCGATATACGACGCAAAATATTGGAGGTATGTTCCATAAGTCGCAAACCATTAGAATTTCAAGTTGGCAACAAATTATGTTCAAAGTCCCGTCTTGAAAAGGCGTGGTACAATTTAGAAAACATTGGATGACCCAATGCGACTCAAATACCCTCATCTTTTCACAAGTAACATCGTAGAACCTAACATGGATTGAATTCAGAGACTGAATTCCTTTTTGGTTGGGCGAATGTGACAACTCGCAATTTCAGGTCATTTCTCAAGCTTCATCATTTATCGTTTATCGTAAACTGGGTTTACGAGTATCAAATTCACGTAACCGTAATGGTTTAGCTGTGAATTCATGATCATATCATCGAGGACATTTCATATAGACTAAGTTTAGTCTACATATCATTAACATCATTATCATCACATTAGTTCATGCATGGTTTTGCATTTTACATTAAACGTATACTTTTCATATTAAATAAACGTTATCGCGTAATTAATTATTTTGAACAATTGATCCGTTACTTCCAAAAATTATCCCTATATATTTTTATACTCATATTAAGATTATAAAAATAATATTATGAGTTTACCCAGTGTTTTAAATTTATTTTGTATATAAATTGTTATATTTATATAATTACGACGGTTTTCTTAAATTCTGCACGATTATTATTATTTCACTCAAGTTTTGCAAGAAATGTATTTTTATAATTTTTATGACCTTAATAAATTTTATCTTGACCCGTAAAAATTTATTTTTATCTAACGCTACCCTATATACTCAAATGTGACTACAACTTATCATTTAACTTCAATTAACTTACTTAAACATTACATTATACATTTTAAAAAATAATAATAATAAAAGTAAATGACTAACCTCCCTTGTCGATAAGGGAGGGTGAGTCATTGGATAATTTGCAAAATATCTACTAGTTAGTGTATTATACTAATTATACAACACATTCATTTCATTTTACAAAGTGTTTTAAGATCAAAATCTATCTTTCTCTTCTCTCTTGCAAAATTCGGCAACCACAAGACCAAGAAGGAAGATCATCATAAAATTTTCAAGACAAGGTTTTATTACACACTAGTATCACTCTTTGTATAGGTTTTGAAATAAAAACCTAGGGTGATTAGGAAAATCCATTGTTCTCATAAACCTCATCAATTACTAGTAAGCATTTCATACATATCATTATTTTCCATATTCATTTCTATGTTCATTTTTATTATGCACAAGTAAAACATGCAAGTTATGTGATGTTTATACCACTTTTTAAGGTTTTTAAGTGTTATATATATATAAGTCATCCTATAATTACTCCTTGTTATATATTAGTTTTGGTGATGCCTAGGAAACCATGACACCCTAAGAAGGTGTATGGTAGGATTAAAATAGCTCCGGAGTTGTTTTGAATGGGTTAGAATAGGTTTGGCGCGAGAAAAACTCATTTCGACAAGTTTGCAAAAGGGTCTGTCCTTATTTTCAAAATCTGGAAAATCCGACAGTAGGTAAAAATTTTTGGCCTAGATATTTAGAAAATATACTTTAAAACGAAACCGTGGCCGCTTGAACGGATTAAAACGGAGCTATAACGAAGAAGTTATGAATTTTTCAAGTTAGCGACGAAAACTATAATTTTCTGAAATTTCAGCAAGTATTGTTTGTTTTGTACGAGTCAAAAATGAAGCTTGGGCGTTGTAAATTATGTCGACTTGTCAAAAATATGTTAGTATACTTTGATACAAAGCTAATGACCTTTAAAACGTAGAAAACGGATTTGTAACGATTAAATTATACACGTTTACAAAAAGTTGTCGTAACTTTATTATATAAGAAAAACTATATAGTTTCTAATAGGCAAGTTTTACGGCAAAACTAGAGACCAAGTTGAAGGTTGTTTTTAACATTGATTTAGAACTTTTTATAAAATGATGTCTTCTAATAAAAGTGACATCGCCAAGTATATTTATCAAAATGTCCGACCGTTTGATTAGCGGAGTTGTAATGAATTAAATACGTTTACTCAAACTTTGCCGAAAACCATCCTTAAACTATATTTTGGGACATAAGTACCATACTTAACCTCTATTTTTCTTTATGTTCGACACCTTTAGGATGGAAACTTAAACACTAAAACTTTGAGATAATGATACGAGCTTCCAAAAACCGTTGAGTTTGTTTCCTAACGCTCGACGTACACCATTTTACGACTAGCTTTTAGAGGCCGTTTTAGTCACTTTCATGGAAATTTCAATGACATTATTTTACGACGAAAAGTTATATTCTCTTAATAAATCACTATATGATTATCGTCGGATATCATTTCAACATAAATACACGTAAAGTAATTTAAAAATGGTCAAGACGTTAAAAGATTATTTTTCGACGAAAAGTATTATTTTCAAAAAAATTCATAAGTGGTATAAATATCATCCGAATTGCATGCATAGCATTACATCATGACTTATTACATATCATATCATTCATAATAGGTCATTTTCGAGAATCACGCTACATTTCAGTGTATCCACTTTTGTCATCATAATCATTGCAACATGTGAGTTTTCATAGCCCCGATTTATTCAAGTTTTTACTTATTTCAAACCTACGGGGGAGAATACATTGTACATCATTTTTATTACAATACCAAGTATATCAAATTCATTACATTGCTTAAGTTACCTCATTGCCAGTTAAATGTCCCCATTCCATAAACATGAACCGTTAATTTCATAGAAGCGTGGGTGAGTGGATAGATCTATCGAGGGTGACACCTCCATCCGGGTTGGCGGATTCCAACCGGACGGATGCATTTCATTTCATAATCATTATTTGAGTTGTTTGGCAAAATACTCTGTTGGGGTGAACATCATAATCAGTCAAGCTTCGGTGTCATGTGCTTAAGCAATTGTATCATTTTTGTGACATCATTGTCATACATAATTTATACTTGTGGTAGTCGTATTAACATTTACATAAACTCTATGAACTCACTCAACCATTGTGTTGACACTTTTAGCAATGTATTTTCAGGTAACTAAGGCATTCACTTCATGGCATGCATGTGGACATATCATAGAGTCGTGGTGACGACGCGTCACACATGGGATTTATACCCTTTAAAAACATCGTTTGACTTGTACCAAACTTACTTTTCGCTCATAGTAACTTTCATTTGGGACCTATCTTTGTAAACTCTGATTATTTTATTAAATCAAGCGATGTATTTTCCAAACGACACTTTAGGTCGTTCAATATAACTGTGATTGTGATGCTATGACAGTCAATCCCCAGGAATTCCATTCCGCTGCAAAACAGGTAATTTGGGGGTGTGACAGCTTTGAAATAGATGGAGTTGACTATGATAATCCTACACCAGTCAACATAGAAAACACTGACAACACGTATCAAGAACAAGAACCTATACCAGATCCACCCTCACCAATCACACCACCATCATACACTTAAAACCCTAACTCAGAAGATGAAGAAGGAAGTCGAGCTAGGAAGCTTTTGGATTCAATGATTGGGAAGCACAATGATTTCTAAGTATTTAAAGCAAGGAAAGATAAAGTTTTGCCTTGGAAATCATCAGCGAGAGCAAAGAATGAAGCGTATAAGCAGAAAGTCAACAAAAAGTCAAATCAGCAACACCCAGCCAATCGGTCGTGACCCGTAACCGGATCCGGCTGGGCATTTGGTCAAAACGCAACCGATCCGGTTGCCATCGCAACCGATCCGGTTGCATGAACTGCAGTTACACAAAGTTGCATTTATTGTTGCCTTAACTCCCCATAATCATTGGAGGCCGATCATTTCTTGATATTAACTTGTTGGGAACGTTTTTGGTCAGTTGAGCAAGCATATTTGGCTATATAATGAACCTAGTCCTAGTTTACTAGGTGTGACACAACCAAAATTGTATTAGTTTACATCTAAACTAATACCAACCATATTATTCAGCCCAAAAGCTTAGTTCTTACTGAAAAACGTCCAGGAGCAAGGAGGGAACAATTCTCATCCATAGTTTCGGTAATTTAGAGTTATACGGTGAATCTAGGTGATTGGAGGCGCGTGGTTGCTACAATCCACGAATTCTAATTCTTGTAATCACAAAAGCTTAGGTATTCTATGAACTTTGTTATGGAATTATATTCTCTTGAATTATTGGAATTACTTTGTTATGATTTATGTTTAGTTATTATTATTATCATGGAGTAGTTTTGGGATACACTTGTGTGTTGGGATGTAGTTAATCATATTAGTGTTCTCAAATGTGATGCATGTATATATGATCTTGTTGAAATGAGTTTGTTGGAAAAATACTAGTCTTGGTTTGATTTGTTGATAAAACATGTTTTAAGAAAAAGGACCGAAAGGATTTCTCTTGTGTTTTATTCCAAAAAGTTGAGTGACAAACTAGTATGAGGATATGGTGATTGACAACCACCATGTTTGCTTATTAAAACAAGACTAGGAACATTTTCATCACGAAAGGGTCGAAAGATTCGTAAGAACAAATTTAATAAGAACATGTTGCAAACAAATGGAATTTCTAAAGGATAATCATTAGGATAAGGACCGAAAGGATTACCTATATGTTTTTGTTCTTAGAATGATTTTTACAAACATATACCATGGTTGGGGATCATTTGCTTATGATTTGTGCATCACATCAAGAGTATACACCAAACCTTCATGAATACTATTTATGATTGACTATAGACTACACACAAGTATATATATTTCTTATTATTGAATTTCACTATAACATCACTATTTGAGGAAGCTTTGACAAGCTTTCTTGTTGGAATCTTTTCATTCAAAACAGTTTCAAACACAAAATCCCTTGGGACGATCTCGACTTATCAAACTTTGCTATCACGGACGAGTATACTTGCTCGTATGTGTTAATAGATTAGACGGTTAAATCGTGTTTATAAATTTTTAAAACTTGCACCAATCGTAGCACATCAAGTTTTTGGCGCCGCTGCCGGGGAATTTTTTTGGATTTTCTTGGATTTTCTGTAAAATTGGTAGTATTGGAATTGAATTTGTTGAAAAGTAAAAAAAAAAAAAGTTTGGTTAAAAGCTAACCGATTCGGTTGCTCTGCAACCGAATCCGGTTAGAGTTTCTGAGAGAAATTTTATTTTTGATTTCATGGTTCTAGTTTACTTAGTTATTTGTGTTATAGTTCCTAGAGTAGTTCTTGTCATTTTAGATTTTATTTGCAGATTATGTCTTGTAGTTTAATGATTTCTTAGATTTATTTATATTTTCTTTACATTTGTTATTTATTAGCTAATTAGTTTTAGATTAATTCTAGTTTTAATGTTAATGATTAGATAGTAATTTTTCAGTTATATGTTTAATTATCTTAATGGTAGATTTTAAGTGGTAGTTAATTTAGTTTTTAGTTTAATGGTTTTATTATTAAGTTATTAATTATTGGTTTATGAAGAGTTTTTATTAATTTAGAGTTTAGTACATCTTAATGATTCCTTAATTGCAATTAAATTATGTTAAAAAAAAAAAAAAAAAATTGTGTCGATCCAACCGATCGGTTGCAACCCGCAACCGGATCCGGTTTGATCACTTGGTCTAGTTATTTCAACCAACCGATTCGGTTGGTGAGCCAATCGATCCGGTTGGAGCTCTCGTTAAATTTTTTTTATCATTTTTAGATTTTGAGTTTTAACTTATGTTTTTAGTTTTGTTAAGTATCTTAACTTGTTTAGTATATGTTTCTATAGTTTGTTCTTGTTTTTACTAACTCTAACGCTAATAATTCGGATTTTGTTTTGTTTTGTTTTGTCAAGCTTAGCTAGTTAGTATGGATAGTTTGAGCGGAGTCTCGGAATACCTTCGTACTTTGGATGAAATGTTCAAGGATACCGGAAGTTCACTGGAAAAGATTTGAGGTATCTTGGAAGAGAGTAAGAAAGATTTGGGGATTGATACGGTTAATATGGAGGAAACTGGTGAAAACAAGGTTCAACTTCCCAAGAAGGGAAGAGTCGTAGTGTTCACACAAGCACCTTTAACGGTGTATGATTCGCCACTAATGAGGTTTGGTACGCCTTGTAGTGTGGAAGGAGTAAGTGCTTGGGACGCGCAACTTAATATGGCTTATGGAGAAAACTACATTTTGGAGAAGGTTCTTGACAAAATTGGTCATGTACGTTTGGACTATGAAGCATATGAAAGAAGGATGGTCAAAAATCTTAAGGTCAATATTCATTGACACATTTTTGAAACGGATTTTGTTGTGTTAGAAGAAGGGAATGCGGATGAACCTAATGTATGTTTTGGTCGAGATTTTCTTGTCACGACCAAGTGTCAAGTTGATTTTGCAATGGGAGAAATGAGGATTAATATAACTGATTTGGAAGAAGGAAAAGGAGTGAACGAGATGCTAGTGGAAGTTTGTGCAAACATGGAAGAGAAAGAGATGGAAGTAGTTAAAATGGGGAAGGCAAATCGGAAGAAAACTTCATCAAACAAAATAACCCCAACCACAACCACCAAAAATGATTACACACCATCATCACCTACCACTACAAATACTTTCAAACCCTTGACTGACAAACAAAAAGAAGCTATTTTAGAAAACCTAGAACAAAAGTTTCTTGAGCTTAATGAAAAGAAACCGGTGATAGAGGTACTCCAAGATTATGTGCTTTACCGTAAGAAATTGGATGCGGTGATGCTAGCGAGGGCTAGGTTGGAAGATAAGAATCTCACGGAGGAGGAGCGAGATCGAATTCTGTTTAGAGGCATGCCACGGAAGGAGAAGGATCCGGGTAATTTTGTGTTGCCAATAAAAGTGAATGGGACTACACCAGCTTATGCTTTAGCCGATACGGGGTCAAGTGTTAATGTGATGCCCTATCCATTGTTTATGACTTTAGGTCTAAGTAATCCGCAACCTAATCATTCGAAGCTTACTATGGCGGATAATTCTCAAGCGAAGGCTATGGGAGAGGTGAAGAATGTGAGAGTGCAAATTGGCTATTAACCGTATTTGGCCGATTTTCTTGTCCTAGATATTCCGGTGGACAAGAGTGTACCACTACTATTGGGGAGACCATTCTTACGAACTTGTGGTGCAATTATATACATGGGAAGAGGCACCATGACTATTGATGATGGGATTTCAAGGCAAACATACTATCCGAAACCGAGAGGACCAACTTTGGAATTTATGGAGGAGTTAGAATGGATAGAAGCAAATGATGATTTAACTTGTTTTGAAGTGGGACGTGATACCCAAGGAAACCCAATGTATGGACCATTGGCTCTGCCTTATTTTGATATAGAGGACGAAATGGAACGTGCATTAGCGGTGGAAGCTTTCTATAACCCATTCAAAAACATACTAGTTTACAAGAAGTTTATCGACTTTTTAGGTACTTTACCGGTGCAACTTAAGAATTTGGAGTGGAGACCCGAGGGGTCGGGGACTTACAAGAGGCAAACTAGAGATGGAGAATGGCATGTTAAGTTCGATATGAATGTTGTGTGAATCTTTAACAGGATTTTTGAGTAAAAAATTGTTGCTTGGAAGGTAAATGCCTAAGTAACATGAAAAAAATGCAAAATTCGGCAAAATGCATACCGAAACGGTTGTGTCCATGATTGAACCGGTTGCATACAAGTATATATACCAAAAATTCACTTTTCCAGAAAAAACATACACACACACTAATTCTCCAACTGGGTTTTGCAAAATTCATCCAAGAGAAGCTAATTGAAGATTGTTTAAGTTGTAGGAAAACATCATGGCACCCAAACAAGTAAGCATCTACATTCAATTAACTCAATTAAGGTTTAATTAGAGCATTTGATTCAAATTACATATTAGGTCACCAATTTGGGGGTTTTTGTTATAATTCGAATTAAGTTGTAATATTTTTGGATTGAGTGGGTAATTGATATAGGAATGCATTGCAAAAAGTATTGTATTGATTGATTCACCATGGAATGAACACTAGATGATTGAGATTTCGGATTTAATTAGGATGTGCTAGTGAATCAAGATAAGTTGCAATTGGTGATTCTTAATGGTAGATGATGTGTTTTTATGAGCAATAGATGCCACATTATTGATTAGAACTATTGATTGAAGAATATAGGTTTGATCAAGTTGAGTTCTAAGATGATGAATGTGTGATGATTTGAGGTTTGAAAAGCGAATTTAGAGTAATTCAAGGATGTGGAAATCATTGAGGATGCTAGAATGCGATCTAGGAGTGGATTGGACTTAGAAAATTCGAGTGAATAAGGGTTTTAAAGGCAAAAGCCTTATGCAGATTGCATAACCGATTTGGTTGCGCAGCGCAACCGACCGGTTGGATTTGGCCAAAAAGGAGTAACCGATTTGGTTTCTCTGCAACCGAATCCGGTTACAGTTTCTGTGTTGAAAATTTTTGAAATTTTGAAATGGATCTTAGAGGGTTCCATGAACCTTCTTGTTTGTTCTAACACTCTTATATTGTCTTATATTTATGATTTCTACAGAGAATTATTGTAGGTAACTCAAGCTCGAGGCCAGTTTCAACGAACCCGCTTGTTACGAAGTTTTGTCAAAGGAACGAGAAGAAGAAAGTCAAGTATAGCTTGAAGACGGAAGCAAATGTCAACTTAAAGTTCAAAGATCTCACCGACGGGGAGAAGCATGCTTTTCGGGAAAGGTTATCGAAATTGCAAAATAGGACATGTTTGGTTCCGAGGGTGATTGATTGGGATTTGTTTGCGGAGTGTTATTGTGAAGATGAGTTAAGAAGAATGATGCGGACATCTTATGTGTATCCAGCGGATGGGGATTCGTTCAATGATTTGTCATGGGAAAGAGCATTTAGCGTCAATGAAGAGGTCTATCGAGAATTGTGTATGGAGTTCTTTTCAACCATGTATTTTGAAAGAAAGGTGAATGTTCGGAACTTGATGGAAGAAGTTTGTGTTTGGTTTAGGCTTTGTGGAAGGGATCATGCTTACACTTTGCCGGCTTTTGGCGTGGCTCTTGGTTTGTATGAGCCACATGAGGTTAATCATCGATTATTTGAAGCTCACTTTTCGAGGCTTCGGAGGTTTGAAAAAGACTATCCTAGTGTACCCGCTTATTGGAATCGAGTGGGAGATCCTTCTTGCGCTAGGAGGAATGCCTCGACCATCAGGAATCCATTAATGAGGATACTTCACAAATTGATAGTGATCGGGCCGTTTAATAGGTATGGAAGCAGGGACAAATGTCAGAAACCGGACTTATGGGTTATGATGTTACTAGAGGAAACTAAGGACGGTGATGCAGTTTGGCAGATAGCCGAGTATTTGTCTAGGAGGGCCCCGGGAATCAAGAGTAATAGCAACATTTATGGAGGACATTTTGTGACAAGGTTGGCGAAGAATCTTGGGTATTATGTTGATGAGGAATTGGATAAATGCTTTGAATAGGAGATTGAAAACCTTGGGGTTATGGGTTGAACCTCAACAACAACAACAACAACAACAACAACCACCACAACAGCAGGAAAGTATACCAATGGAGAACGTGCAAGCGGGTACGTCCAGTAGTTTTGATTCAGGTTGGGGAGAGTGGAACCAACATTTAGATGAGATTCAATGTAGGGATGTGTGGAGAGACTCGATGATGTTGAGAAACAACTACATCAATGATTATTCAATGCCTATCTTTCAACACATGGCTCGTGAAGCCAATTACGAGTTGCCACCCTACAATCCACCCAATGTTCCATCATATCCTTTCCCTTACACTTCTTATCCTGGACCCTATCCGTATCCATATCCTGGGTACGCACCATTTCCTGATCCAGTGCCCGCATATGGTCGATTACCTGAGGTTGGTGGAGCAAGTTATGATGTTGGAGGATCGTCATCAGGAGTTGGAGGAAAGAAGAAGAAGAGGAGAGTTCGTTCGGAGATTGTGGACGAAAACTATGTAACCGAAAGTGATGATGATGATGAGTATGATGATGAAGAAGGAGACGATATGAGCGAGGACGAGGAGTGATCGTGGATCATTCGTGATTTATGGTTTCAAAGACAATGGTTATGATGTGTTAAACAATATTATTTCTATCTCTTTAAACTATTTCTTTAGGATGATTAACATATTTTGCTTGGTTTTATCTTGTTTTTAGTAGCATTTGCATTTGGATTGTTTGTTTTGTTTTGTGTATTGTGTGTTGCAGTTTTTGTTTGCAGGATGGATGTGTCGGAAGCTTATTGATGGTCAAATATTTGGAGTTGGATAACTCACATGCTTTCTTATGACCCAATATGCGTGTTGTATATTCTATCCCGTGGTATCTTTTAACTATTTCTTTTTCCCATTTTCTTTACTTTGAAGTTCATTTTTATTACATTGAGGACAATGCAAAACTTAAGTATGGGGGAGGGAAGAAAATAGGAAAAATGATACGCATTTTTATTTTTAGATAACTTTTGGATGCAAGAAGATTAGAAGGAATTCGCCCTTGATGGTCTAGTTGTTTTCACGCATTATTGATAAATATTATAAAAATAACTTGGGAATTTCAATGGTAAAATGAGGTTTTTGAAAATTTTTGGATTTGAACCAAATTACGGAAGTAATTCATTTTGGATTCGATAGCATTTTCTAGCATACATAATAGCCTTTTTCCACGCAATTGTGAGGTTTCTTTTTGTATAAAACACATCTTTTGTTTTATATTTGCTATGAGTGTGCCGGTGATTATGTCGATTCTAGAACTTGTACTAGTTATGCATTACGATTAAAATCACTTTCGAGTGATATAAATATGTTCAAGTGATAAGAGGCATCGTAGGATTTAAACCAAATGGCCTTCCGTTTACATCTAATGATATATTAGCTAGCCACATCAGTTAGTTAACCACCTTTATATGGACCCATTTGTTAGTGCTCATCTTTAGCACTAGATACCCTTAGTTACACCCTTTGAGCCAATCTTTTCATTTGTTAAAATCTAGAAAAATACAAAAAGATTTTACACTTTAAACTTTGGCCAACCCTTGTCATGTCTATTGGTTTGTTGCTAGTTGTTTGGAATGTTAGATTTTTTTTTGATGATTATGAAGAAGCTTCACTTTGTTTATAGTGTGTACCATTCTCCATCATAGATGAAAGAGACGTCTTTCTCGATTTTTTTTGTGGTGTATGCTTACACCAAGTGTCGGGGAATTTTGTTATGTTAAAAAAAATGGTTATAGGCTTATAGCCAATGAGCTATATGAAGGATATTGATTAGCCAATGAGCTAAATTGAGTTATACATATTTGCGGAGATCGATATTTGAAGAGGTGAAATAATCATTTACGGGATTGTGGTTTGTATGATGGCTAGCAACATGGAGGTTTAGACTTGACTTTATTTTATTTTAACACCAATTTCATAAACCATCCCATGCCTTATCCATACCCTTTATGAACCCTTAGCCTTAACGATATAACCCGAATAAAAGCCCTCTTTGATGAATTAATTTTCTTTGTTTTGATACTTGTACAAGATTATGGTAAAAAACATTGATCATGACTAGGCATTGAGTGATTTACATATACCCACCAATATATGAGTGTGAGTGAATTCTTAAAATCATTCGTGAGGTGTTCTAGTTATGTTATCTAAAGTGTTTGGTTCATTTTTAAAAGTTTTCACACATTAAAAGCAAACCAATAATTATCTCCTTTGGGATAATTGTTACATTTTTGGAACCATGGTGTCAAGACCATTGAAATCAATCTTTGCAGATGTTAGACCTACTCGAGGGCGAGTAGAACTTAAGTGTGGGGGAATTTGATAACGCCTAAAATGAACATGTTTTAGTAGCGTTATTGTTGGTTTTGTGCATGATAATCGGCTATATTTACTCATAACTGTTGCAAAAGTGCAAAAGATGCGTATTGTGTATGTATATGTAGCCAGGTATCACGAATGATGAAGAAATGAAGTTTTTATGCACATTTGGAAGATTCTCGAGGAAGGAAGTCGAGATAGGAAGCTTTTGGATTCAATGATTGGGAAGCACAATGATTTCTAAGTATTTACAGCAAGGAAAGATCAAGTTTTGCCTTGGAAATCATCAGCGAGTGCAAAGAATGAAGCGTATAAGCAGAAAGTCAACAAAAAGTCAAATCAGCAACACCCAGCCGATCAGTCGTGACCCGTAACCGGATCTGGATAGGCATTTGGTCAAAACGCAACCGATCCGGTTGCCATCGCAACCGATCCGGTTGCATGAACTGCAGTTACACAAAGTTGCATTTATTGTTGCCTTAACTCCCCATAATCATTGGAGGCCGATCATTTCTTGATATTAACTTGTTGGGAACATTTTTGGTCAGTTGAGCAAGCATATTTGGCTATATAATGAACCTAGTCCTAGTTTACTAGGTGTGACACAACCAAAATTGTATTAGTTTACATCTAAACTAATACCAACCATATTATTCAGCCCAAAAGCTTAGTTCTTACTGAAAAATGTCCAGGAGCAAGGAGGGAATAATTCTCATCCATAGTTTCGGTAATTTAGAGTTATACGGTGAATCTAGGTGATTGGAGGCGCGTGGTTGCTACAATCCACGAATTCTAATTCTTGTAATCACAAAAGCTTAGGGTGCGTTTAGTTGGAGAACAAATTCTCTTATTTTCTATCTCTAGTTTTGTAAAAATTTGGAAGGAGAATTAATCTCTACAAAACACTTGAAAATATAGAAAACACGTTTAGTTGATGTTTCTATTTTCTGTTTTGAAGAAGAAGAGGGAGGGTTGAGGGTTACAAAAGAAAACTAGGAAAACAAATAAAATTTGTTTTGTAATTTTCCTTGTTAAGTTAGGAAATAGGGGATTTGTGTTTTGCAAAACATTTTGTTGAAAAACATTGATTTGAACGCGATCTCTGTTTTCCTTGTTTTCCACAAAATATTTTGTGGAAAATAAGGGTGTTTTCCTTCAACTAAACGCAACCTTAGGTATTCTATGAACTTTGTTATGGAATTCTATTCTCTTGAATTATTGGAATTACTTTGTTATGATTTGTGTTTAGTTATTATTATTATCATGGAGTAGTTTGGGATATACTTGTGTGTTGGGATGTAGTTAATCATATTAGTGTTCTCAAATGTGATGCATGTATATATGATCTTGTTTAAATGAGTTTGTTGGAAAAATACTAGTATTGGTTTGATTTGTTGATAAAACATGTTTTAAGAAAAAGGACCGGAAGGATTTCTCTTGTGTTTTATTCCAAAAAGTTGAGTGACAAACTAGTATGGGGACATGGTGATTGACAACCACCATGTTTGCTTATTAAAACAAGACTAGGAACATTTTCATCACGAAAGGGTCGAAAGATTCGTAAGAAAAAATTTAATAAGAACATGTTGCAAACAAATGGAATTTCTAAAGGATAATCATTAGGATAAGGACCGAAAGGATTACCTATATGTTTTTGTTCTTAGAATGATTTTTACTAACATATACCATGGTTGGGGATCATTTGCTTATGATTTGTGCATCACATCAAGAGTATACACCAAACCTTCATGAATACTATTTATGATTGACTATAGACTACACACAAGTATATATATTTCTTATTATTGAATTTCACTGTAACATCACTATTTGAGGAAGCCTTGACAAGCTTTCTTGTTGGAATCATTTCATTCAAAACAGTTTCAAACACAAAATCCCTTGGGACGATCTCGACTTACCAAACTTTGCTATCACGGACGAGTATACTTGCTCGTATGTGTTAATAGATTAGACGGTTAAATCGTGTTTATAAATTTTTAAAACTTTCACCAATCATAGCACATCACACAACCTGAAGGTTTCATTCAACAAGGAAACCTAGGAAAAGTCTACAAGCTAACTAAAGCTTTGTATGGCTTAAGACAAGCACCTAGATCTTGGAACGTGAAGCTTGACCAGATCTTGAAGTCCTTAGACTTTAAGAAATGTAATCTCGAACAAGCAGTCTACACAAAGAGAAGCAAGACTTCTACACTTATCGTCGGAGTATATGTAGAAGATTTGATAATCACAGGCACCCCAAAGAAGGAAGTAGACTTGTTCAAATCCCAGATGAAAGATAATTTTGAAATGAGCGACTTAGGGTTGCTAGCATATTACCTTGGGATAGAAGTTACACAGACAGGAGGAGAGATTACAATCAAGCAAACTGGATACATTAACAAGATCTTAAAAGAGACAAGCATGACGGACAGTAATGACACGAAGACACCGATGGACCCCGGCACTAAGTTGGTCAAGGCGGAAGATGGAAACCCAGTTGACGCAACTTATTACCGAAGCTTAGTTGGAAGTCTCAGATACTTACTGCATACAAGACCAGATCTTAGTTACTCAGTCGGACTACTCAGCAAATTTATGCAAGACCCAAAGGATCATCACCTGAAGGCAGTAAAACAAGTAATCCGATACATCAAAGGAACGAAAGACCATGGAGTAATATACAAGAAAGACGGAAGCTGCAAGATTACAGGATACAGCGACAGTAGTTATGGAGCCAATACAGATCAAGGAAAAGGAACTATTAGAATAGTATTTTACTTTGGAGAGTCACCTATCACTTGGTGTACTCAGAAGCAACCGACAGTAGCACTCTCATCATGTGAATCAGAATTCATGGCAGCTACTGCAACAGCATGTCAAGCCTTATGGCTAAAACGATTACTCAGTGAATTAACTAGATTAGAAGAAAAGAAGATAACGCTTAGAGTTGACAATATATCAGCTATACAACTCGTAAAGAACCCAGTATTTCATGGAAGAAGCAAGCATATAGACATTCTCTATCATTTCATTCGGGAATGCGTAGAGAATGGTCATATCAACGTAGAACACGTAAGTGGAGAACTTCAGAGAGCAGATATTTTAACCAAAGCCTTACCAAGACTTAAGTTCGTGACTATGCGACAAATGCTCGGAGTTCAAGACTTAGGACGAAGCAACGATCAAGATTAAGGAGGAGAATGTGAGCATGATAATCTTGATTCATTGCTCCATTTATGAAGACAGAAACATGAAGGACCAAAGTTGCCCGTTACAAACATTTTAACCGAAATAGCGGTTACAAATTAGTTAGTTATATCGAACCATTGTGTCGGTTAAAGATACCTATTCGAAACCTATATATATCGATGTAATATTACAGATTTGTTAGTTAGAACATTTGACAAGTTATTCATCTTATTGCAATTTCATATATCTGTTTTACTCATCATTTGGGACCAACAGATTCTTTATTTCCAATGGTTGGGTGGGAATAATAAAAAACTTATAATGAAACATTAACTTTAGAGAAAATTTCACATAACGACACATTGAAGCATATATAATGAAAGTCGACACATTCAGAGTGCGTTACAAAAAAAAGACCTGGTGCGCTGCTCACCTGCAACACCCCAATTTTCACGGTAATGATTTTAATAAAATTTAAAGCTTCCAATTTAACTGGTGTTATAATTATAAGGTTAGCTAACAGACCTTACGTGAAAACAGGATAATAAAGGAAAAAAGGACTATCTATGTAATTGTTTGATTAACAGGGATTAACTTCGCCAAACTTTGAAAGTTATTTAATAAGCCAACTGTATCTTTCTTCAGGCTTGAGTATACACTCAATAACACTCCATTTTATCCTCATCTTGCACGCTTCAAAGGAAGGAAGAAAGCACAAGCTAGGTTTTGATTTATATCAAGATTTTTGTTAGAATTAAGCTTGAAAATTATCATGTTGTAGTTCTAGGGACTAAATTCTATCATTGCCAGTGCCACAAGTTAATTTTGAGGCATGAATTATTATATAGTCCCTAGTTCATGTTAAGCTAATACCTATTAAGGATTATGCTTATAATTCATGTTCTATAGTCATAAGTGGGTTTTTGGGGAATTTTAGAGTAATATGTGAAGTTGTGATTTTTATAAATCACTAAGAAATCATGTTAAACATGTTATAATGTTATGGAAGCCATGAGTAACTTGGTATGATCATTTAATACCATTTTATGGTGTTAATTTAAGAAAAGTGAAATTGATGATTATAGTTATTCGCATAACCAAACACCCCCTTATGTTTTAGCTTGTTCCAAACACTATCTTAAGAAAGCCAAGTTCATGTTCTAAGTGAACCTCATGTTTATGTTATGAAATTTAGGTGAAGCAAGTAACTATTAGAAGCTCGGAAAACTATTGAATCATACCAAGATGAGTAACGTAGTTTAAGAGTGAATACGTGCTCTAATGTGGCCGTAAGTTATGTTACGTGTTGCGTGATAATCATGCTTATGTTACGATGAGTATTTAATGCTACAAGTGTGTTATGAGTTCACGTTACGCAAATTCGAGCTTATGCTCATATGCACACTTACATGTTATTTCTAGGCAAGTTATGTGATTATGTCTATGTTGACCCGAGTAAATTTATCCCATGATGACCCATGTGGTCTTTATAATATGTTCAAGTTAGTTATGCAGATACATTTCATGGTTAGACGTCCTTTTTTGGATGATTAGTGTGAAACCTAGACGTCCTTTTGTTGACGACTAGTGCATAAATGGCACTTATGTTCCGTAAATGAAACTTAGACGTCGTTTTGTGGATGTGGACGTGGATGATTAGTGCATAAAAGGCACTTATGTTCCGTAAATGGAACTTACATGTCATTTTGTGGATGATTAGTGCATAAATGACACTTATGTTGCGTAAAGAGAACTTACACGTTCTTTGTGGAATATTAGTGCAAGATGGCACTCGTGATTCTTCGTGTGAAGCACGTTTTAAGGATTACTAGCAGGGTACCCGCTCGTTGTGGCGGCGAGTACCCTGTGATTAAAGTCCAGAAACCAAAAAAATAACAATGACGAGTTGATTAACCTGAGAACAACAAGAAGACCCCGGTTCAGCCCAATTAATCCGTTTTTACCGGTTTCGACGATTCTCTCTGGTGCGTTTTCAGACGGCTTTTATTGGCTAACCGAACTGGTGGTAACTCCGATTCTCGGTTAAACCGGTTGAACTTGTTGGTCCGGTCCGGTTTTTAAAATCATATGTGCCATCAACTTGTTCTCATATAAATTGTATGAATCTTTATGCGTTTTATTAGTTTGTACAACATGTATAATAAAATGTATTTGTCATTGTAGAGGTGTTTTAAAAATAACATTTATTAGGTAGTTATGGTTGGGTTGTTACAAATCTACAAATTTAAGATACTTAACTTTTCAGATGTAACTTCATTTTCCATTATTAGTAAGTGTGTTGCTTAAAATTTTAAGCCTTTAATTTTAGGAATGTCCCAAATACATTATAAAGTAGTATAGATGACCTCCTTTTTGGAACTAGATAGTTATGATGTACTATGTTAATACAAATAAACCGTAAAAACGTTTATTAATATTTAGCGATCTCTTTGTGTTTTGTTGATAACAAATATAATGTTATCATAAGTAAAATTATAAGGATACATGTTATTTTTGTAAAGCATTTACATATAGTCATTTAATATAAATTGTTGTAATAAATCATTTGTTGTAATAGTTTATTAGGATGGGTAAAAACCACAACCTATGACCCATACCCATGGAGAATATCCATGACCCATGGTTTTAACCCATGATCCATTGACTAGATGCATTACATCTATTAGATACACTGTATCTAAATAAATAACCATGGACCAACCCATAACCCATGACCCATGACCCATAACCCAAAAACCCATGGGCAAAGAGGAGCGTCCCACGGATCCCTGGAGTTACACTAGACGGATCCCTTAAGCAAGGGATCCGTGGGATCCGTGCAACAGTGGCAAGAATTTGCCTATAAATAGAGAGCCATTTCTTCCTTTTTACTCACCCCTCTTCTTACTAACTCTCTCATATATTCTTACACTCTTCTAACAAAAGATCACTTGATCTAGAGAGTTGTTCTTCTTTCTTCTATTGTGATTCTCATATAGGTCCTTCTCTAAGGC
This sequence comes from Chrysanthemum seticuspe, assembly GCA_019973895.1. Taxonomy (NCBI): domain Eukaryota; kingdom Viridiplantae; phylum Streptophyta; class Magnoliopsida; order Asterales; family Asteraceae; genus Chrysanthemum; species Chrysanthemum seticuspe. The sequence goes on along the minus strand of BPTQ01000004.1, from coordinate 59,773,138 downwards.
GAGATCACGAGCATTCTACAAGTCATCCAAGCAAGGGGTCCTTGATTGATTTGTTCCTCCACAAGATTTATGTAGCAAAGATCTTGTACTTCATATTTCACATATTTGTTGTGTAATAGTCGTGTTGGTTTGGTCCTCCGTGTTACAGACTCGGTATTTAGCTTTGTACCGAAAAAAGGTGTAAGCAACGTTGTGAAGGCTTCTCCTCCAAGTTGAACGAGTTTGTTGACATAGTGCTTGAACTCTCGAGTAGGTGACTCGGGGAGTGGAGTAGGGCAAGGAAGGTGTCCTTGTAGCCAAACCACTATAGATCGGTTGTGTCATTTCTATCCCTTACTTTACTTTCTTTACTTGCATTACTCTTAGATCTATACCTTCTCTTCATCCATACGATTTCACTTAACATCGAATCTAAAGTTTTTAGAAACTAACTTAAAATCGGCAAAACTATTCAACCCCCCCCCCCTTCTAGTTTTCAACAATTGGCATCAAGAGCTAAGTTTATAAAAGTTTTAAAGTAAACCGTATTTTAAAAACTTTTCGATCACTATGGGTTCTGAAAATTACAATGAAGGGCAATCCATGCAACGACCTCCACTACTTGAAACTAATGGTTTTATATATTGGAAAAATAGATTCGAAACGTATGTGAAGTATAAAGATATTGATCTTTGGTACATCATTATTGAAGGCGATTTTGAAGCCACTGCAAAAGATGAAAATGGAAATTTAGTTAACATACCTCATGATAAACTCACCAATGAGATTAAGAAAAAGCTTTCTAAAAATTGTGAAGCTAAAATGGTTTTATATAATGCTTTACCCAAAAAGGAATTCGAAAGAATCTCCATGCTTAAAACCTTTAAAGAAATTTGGAATTCTTTAGTTGTAACTCATCAAGGTAATCAACAAGTGAAAAACAATAAAATAGATTTATTTGTTCAACAATATGAATAATTTTCAATATCGGATGAGGAAACTATAGATCATTCATTTGCTAATTTTAATACTATAGTTACATCTTTACAAGCACTTGATGAATCTTTTTCTAGCCGTAATCATGTTAGGAAATATCTAAGGGAACTTCCATCTAAGTGGAGATCTAAGGTGACGGCAATCGAAGAATCAAAAGACTTGACAATCCTCACCTTTGATGAACTCATAGGCAACTTAAAGGTCTATGAGCTTGTCCTTGCTAAAGATTTCGAAGCCTCAAAAGTGAAAGAGAAGCACAAATCTCTTGCCCTTAAAGCCAAGAAGGTATCAAGCGATGAAGAGGACTCCACTTCGGATAGTGATGACGAGGAGTATGCCATGGCGGTAAGGGACTTCAAAAAGTTCTTTAGAAGAAAGGGAAGATACGTCAAACAACCATATGACGACAAGAAAGGATTCCGGAATAGCAAAGAGGACGAGAAGGAAAGGGATGATCGCGCTTGCTTTAAATGTGGGGACCCAAACCACTTTATTAGTAAGTGTCCCAAACGTGATGAACAAAAAGCATTCGTGAGCGGCTCGTGGGGAATAAGCGAGGAGGAGGACGAAGAAATTTGTCTCATGGCAAATGACGAGGTATGTCACGAATACTATAGTAGCTCATCATTAGATGATGATTCTTTGCATAATGAAAATGATAAACTTTACAAAATTAGCTTAAAAGTAATCAACAAAAACAAGTTTTTGAAAAACCAAAACCAACGTTTAGAAAAGGAAGTTATAGAGTTAAAGGCGAAATTAAAACGTCTAGAAAAGGGGAAGATAGCAAGTGGTGAATGTGAACTTTGCGTTCAACTTCAAACACTAGTTGATCATCTAGACTCTAAGATTGCTAGAATGAACACTAATACCTTAGATATGATATTGGATAGTGTTAAAATAGGAAACAATAAAAAAGGTCTAGGTTCTCAGGAACTTAATGCGTCAACTAGTGAAAACAAAGAAACACAATTCGTAAAAGCAATAGAAAAACAAGCCACTACAATCACGGATCCCACGGATCCCACAAAAAGGGAACCGGCTAGTATACAGCCAGGGATCTGTGGGTCTGCTGAAGCAAACAATGTTAATAACATAGCTTCCTCATCAAGATCCGATTTTGTTATTGTTAATAAGAAGAAACCAACCCATGTTACTATTAGACAACCACCTCCAAGACAAAATCAAAGTTTTACAAAAAACAAAGGTCCATCATTTTCAAAACCGAACACATCAAGGAGACCTAATAATGTCTATCCGAGAAGTAACCATCGAATGGGATGGAATCCTAATATGCAAAACGGCTTTCCATTTCAAAACTTTCCACCATGGAACGCATACTCACCTTATCCATATATGTCTAACATGAATGGAATGTTTAACACTAATGGACCCATGAACAAATGGGGACCAAAATTTTGAGTTAATTGTTTTCATAGATGTGCTTAAAGGTCGACCTAGATCTGGATGAGTGGATCAAGGATAGCAGGTGCACGAGGCACATGACCGGCAATAAAGATCTATTTTCCACATATGAATCCTTCAATGGAGGAAATGTGGTATTTGGAAATAGCAAAAGCAAAATCATCGGTAAAGTACGATTTCTAACAAATCTCTAACCATTAACGATGTGTGTCACGTAGAAAACCTAAACTTTAACCTCTTAAGTATAGGACAAATATGTGATAAGAAGTGCAACGTACTTTTTAACGAAACCGGTAGTAAGATATTGAAAAACGATATCACCATAGGTAGAGGAATTAGGAAACATGGAGAGTACGTCATTAAAATCGGTAATGAACCTAAAGACAAACTTTGTCTTACTTCTATGGATGATACTTCGACCTTATGGCATCGAAGATTGGGTCATGCCAATATGCGACTTCAATCGCTATCATCCAAAGATCTAGTAAGAGATCTACCAAAATTAAAATATGAACATCATTTTTGTGATGCTTGTAACGTAGGAAAACAAGTCCATTCTAGTCACAAAGCTAAAAACATAGTGCCTACAACTAAGTGTCTAGAGTTACTACACATGGATTTATTTGGTCCATCCGCTATCCAAAGTTATGGAGGCAACTACTACACTTTTGTTATAGTCTTTGTGTTTTGTTGATAACAAATATAATGTTATCATAAGTAAAATTATAAGGATACATGTTATTTTTGTAAAGCATTTACATATAGTCATTTAATACAAATTGTTGTAATAAATCATTTGTTGTAATAGTTTATTAGGATGGGTAAAAACCACAACCCATGACCCATACCCATGGAGCATATCCATGACCCATGGTTTTAACCCATGATCCATTGACTAGATGCATTGCATCTATTAGATACATTGTATCTAAATAAATAACCATGGACCAACCCATAACCCATGACCCATAACCCAAAAACCCATGGGCAAAGAGGAGCGTCCTACGGATCCCTAGAGTTACACTAGACGGATCCCTTAAGCAAGGGATCCGTGGGATCCGTGCAACAGTGGCAAGAATTTGCCTATAAATAGAGAGTCATTTCTTCATTTTTACTCACCTCTCTTCTTACTAACTCTCTCATATATTCTTACACTCTTCTAACAAAAGATCACTTGATCTAGAGAGTTGTTCTTCTTTCTTTGTGATTCTCATATAGGTCCTTGTCTAAGGCGAGATCACGAGAATTCTACAAGTCATCCAAGCAAGGGGTCCTTGATTGATTTGTTCCTCCACAAGATTTATGTAGCAAATATCTTGTACTTCATATTTCCCATATTTGTTGTGTAATAGTCGTGTTGGTTTGGTCCTCCGTGTTATGGACTCGGTATTTAGCTTTGTACCGAAAAAATGTGTAAGCAACGTTGTGAAGGCTTCTCTGCCAAGTTGAAGGAGTTTGTTGACATAGTGCTTGAACTCTCGAGTAGGTGACTCGGGGAGTGGAGTAGGTCAAGGAAGGTGTCCTTGTAGCCGAACCACTATAAATCGGTTGTGTCATTTCTATCCCTTACTTTACTTGCATTACTCTTAGATCTATACCTTCTCTTCATCGATACGATTTCACTTAACATCGAATCTAAAGATTTTAGAAACTAACTTAAAATCGGCAAAACTATTCAACCCCCCCCCCTTCTAGTTTTCCACATACTATGTAGAGTATAAGTACTTAACTAGAACTTCATGTTCATGTTATGGCTATGTTATATGAAGCAACACTTATGCACGTTTGTATCTCATGATTTCAGTTTATATTACGTTATCTCACTAAGTTTTATGCTTTCGTTGACTCGTTTCATGTTTTATAGGTGAACCAAGCGAGACCAAGTTAAGGGGCAAGGAATATTAGGTTAGCTAGCGGTGGTGCTCGGATGTAATGAGCATTTCTTTAACCCTCTCTTTATATGAGAAGAACACCATTTTTAAGTCGTGTCATAGTAAAACGCAGAAATGAAACTCAAATTCTAAGTCTTATGTTAATTGTATATATAAAAGAGTGTTTGGCATACTACCGTTTTTACCCATTTTCGAAATATATGGGTCCACGTATGTATACCATCATTATGTATAGTTGTTGTTTTGTTATAAAAGGTATTATGCAAGTTTTGTTCAGGTTTTGGGTTAAGTTCAGTTTTGCAGAAAATGGTTATAGCAGAAATGCAGAATTATGCAGGTTTGCCCTGCAGCCGATACGTCGTATGGAGAAAAATCCATACGGTGTATTGAGGATACGGTGTATGGGGTATTTTCCATACGGCGTATCGAGCAGCATTGTAAACAAAAAATTTTAAAAATAATTATACGGGCGTTTCAGCACCAGTCTTCACGCCACCATTTAAAAGTCTACACATGGACCTCTCGATGGTTTTATATTACAAAACGCAAGTGTGTGTCCTTGGTGCACGCTTCCACTGTGCGCACATGGCCCCCTCACGCACACCATCTCTTACGTGCTTCCACCAATATCACGACACATGTCATTTGGAATCATTTTGTGGATCTTAATACACAGCCACATGTACAACTAGTAATCAAGTCAAATCGACATTCCCTCTGATCTCAGGGTAAGGTGCAAAGCGTCTGTGAGCGCCAGAAGATGAGTGCCGGATCCTAACGAGCCATTCATGGCTAGACACGTGTCCAACGTGCATATGTTCCATGAGAGCTACTACGTTGGCGCCACCTATACAAATTTTCACCTAATCGCGGTTAGTTTTTGTACTTGTGTGTACCTAAAAAAATATACTTTTAATATTCTCATTTATCCACTTCCAAAGGTCGATAAACATTAAAAGCAATCAGTACCTCACATGGTGGATGATTCACCATTTCACAAAACACAATTAGCGCACTTAAAAAACTAAAACCCCATGTGTTAATACAAATAAGCCGTAAAAACGTTTATTTATATTTTACGATCTTCTAATGTTTTGTCGATAACAAACGTAAAATCATTTTAACGAAACAAATAAAATACGTAAATGGTTTGAGCTAATAGTTCATTAACACACTTACGTTTTCACATAAAACAACTAAACAAGTAAAAGTGGTTTTATGATTTAGTATTACATATGTACAACAACTAGTGTTTACATATTGGGTAGATATATACATAACTAGTATATATTATAATGGGTAATATAAATGGGTAGAAGTTTAAGTATTTGACCCATTAACCAAATACATTGAATGTATTTGGGTAAAACCCAAATTCCATGACCCATACTCATGGAGCTTAACCCATAACCCATTGCATGACATCATGCATAAGTCATAAATGGGTATTATCTATGACCCATGGTTTTAACCGATGACCCATGGACTAGATGCATTGCATCTTGTAAATACATTGTATCTACTTGGATACCCATGGTCCAAAGTCTAGGACCCATGACCCATAACCCATGACCCATGACCCAAAACCCATGGGCAAAGAGGAGAATCCCACGGTTCCCCAAGAATACACTGGACGGATCCCTCAAGTGAGGGATCCGTGGGATCTGTGGAACAGTAGAATTTTTTCCTCTATAAATAGTGAGCCATTTATTTATTGTAACTCACCCCTCTCACATATATTTTATCTTTAAGTTGTAGACTCTCTAACCTCAGATCCAAGTGATCTTTGTATGTAGTTTTTGTTTTTGTGTGATTCTCTAGGTTCCTCTTAAAGGCGAGATCACCACCTTTTGAAGTCGAGCGAGCTCAAGTCCATGAGCTGCCATGCTTCGTCATCATCAAGACTACTGAGGTTCTCTTGTTGATAGTTCTATTCTTTCTCATTAGAAGTGTAGTGTCGAAGACATAAGTGAAAGATGTCTAAAGGGTCAAGACGAAGACATTAGTGAAAGGTGTCGAACGTCCGTATTGAAACCACTAGTGAAGGGTGCTTAGAATTCAAGACTAAAGGCATTAGTGAAGGGTGCCTAGAAGTCAAGCCACAAGGCATTAGTGAAGGGTGCCTAGAGGTCGAGTCAAAGGCATTAGTGAAAGGTGCCTAAGGTGTACATTCGATATGGTGTGTCGATGTACAAGATAGACTTATATTGAGTCAAAGGATATTGATATCCTTGTTGATGTTGTCATAAGAAGTGAATCTCCTTAGGGATATGATTTGTGTAGTGTTGGGTAGTAGTTCCTCCTTTGTAATGGAACTCGGTATCTAGCCTTGTACTGGATAAAGGGTAGGCGACGTTGTGATAAGTTTGGTTTTACCTTGTGGAAGAACCCGGTATCTAGCCTTGTACCAGATAAAGATTAGGCAAAGTTGTGAAGGCTTCTCCGCCACACGGAGTTGGTGTTGTGTAGTGATTACGAACTCTCGAGTAGGTGACTCGGGGAGTGGAGTAGGGCAAGGAAGGTGTCCTTGTAGCCGAACCACTATAAATACTTGCGTTGTGGTTTTGTTCTTCTTACTCTTTATCTTAGTTTTTATTTATCTATATGCTTGTCTATCAACATCCAACACACACGTTCGAGTAGATTGACATATGTCGATCTAAATAACTAAAACCTAGTTTTAATTGGTAAAACTATTCAACCCCCCTTCTAGTTTTCCACAATTGGCATCAGAGCTTCGTTACCAAGTTTCTTAGAGTATGTTGTACTTTAAAAACTTGATACGATCCGTGTTTAATTGAAAACTACAAAGAAGGTCTTCTACAAAAATAAACACCATGTTTTAAAAAACACTTTTGTAGGATGTTGATTATATGACAACAATTTTTTTTTCCTTTCTTATTTATCTTACTAAATTGCACTAACCTTCCTTGTCATCTTGCTTAGTTGATGCTCATACTTATCAAGCCATAGGAATTTCTTGGTAACAAGATTATCTTAACTAGGAAGGTATCTTAATCATGAAGGAACCGGAGTTGTCTATTGACATTGTTTTTGTCGTTAGAAAGACACTCATAAGTGCATTAGAGGTATGTTTTCCTACCTATCTCTAAAATAATATTAGCTTATAAAATTAAGGTTGCTTACATAGGAAATTATATGATTATTTTTACATACTCATATATTACACGTAGCTTCATTAGGAAACTTTTCTTGCATACGTGTTACTCTTTCGTCTATAGTCTAGGTTTATAAACTTGTGTCTTATTTTACTTAATCCAAAAATCATATCTTTCTAATAATAAAACAAAACACAAATCTCAAAAATTCCTCTTTCCCCATAAATATCCCTTTCGATCATCTAACTCCACCAAACCCTCATTTTTCAAATCTTCCACTTTCAAAAATCACCTCTCATTCAAACTTCATCTTCCTTCTCATCTCATCCCATTTCAAATCCAAACCAAGGAAGAACTTCATCATCATGGTTTACATCGCCTTCGTACTCATCGTCTTAACACTCATCCCTCTCGTGTTCCCCATGATTAAGTTTTCTTATGGAGACATGTACATTGTGTTTTTAATCTACATTGGTGTTATATACCCTTTGTATCGTTCTTAGCATTGAAATGAAATATTACTAATGTTCTAGTTTATCTAGTTTATTTTTCATAATGTGTTTGTCATTTTTCTTTTACTCTTTGTCGTTCGTACTTTTTGAGATACTTTAGAAACCGACAATGCATGCTAAAGTAAATATTGGCTAAAATACATGTCCTTGTATAAACCTACAAAATGCAAAAATATATTTTTCGTCAAAACCCTTTTTCTGTCACTACAGATCCACAATTCCCGGTAGTACAACTAGCCAGATCCCTCTTGGAAGGGAACCGTGAGAACCGTCTTTCTGGAAAATAGTTTCTCATGCAAGATAAAAACCGTTTTCTCCCTAAAAGAAATATTTCACTAGAATGTTTAATACTAAGTGAGCTAATTGTCATTGTTAATAGATATCTAGTAAAAACGTTAAGAGATCATCTTTTGTGCTTTAACGAATCTCATTCTTTTCACTTCCATAGGTCTTGTCATGTATCATGAGTATGAGTTTGACTTTTCACTCACTTATATTTACATCCCTAACATCTCTCTTGAGCCCAACACACTTGGCAATCATGTCCGTGGGTTCAATAATCTCGAAACTCGTCACTTCCATGAAGGACGTATTGTCGACACACCTCTACTATACGAAGAAGGTATCAATACCTCTTTTCGAGCCATAGGACTAGAATGTCTTCTCGGAATTAATGAGAAAATCTGTCCGAGGTTTGTATTGGAATTCTTCCGTCAAGTTGAACTCGTTCGTAACGAGGATCGATCTCTATCTCTTTGGTTTTGGACCAAAAACCAAAAGTTTGTTTTAACCCTTGGGCAATTTGCTCACATTCTCCGAATTCCAAATCATGGACAATATGCCTTCACTAAAGATTGATCTCTTGATTCTCTCTTCAACCATCGTGAAGAAAATAGTCCATATTGTTCACACATACCTTCCCCTCAAGACTTGACTCGCATGTTATGCAAACCTCGACCCTATTACTCTGATCCAAACATTATCTATACACGGGATATTCGAGAAGAGTACAAGCCTCTCGCACTCATCCTACGTGAAAATGTTTGGAGTCTTAGAGGAAATCGAGAAATCCTTCCCACTTGTTGTGCTCACATAATGTATTGTTTGCTAACACAACAACCATACAATCTCGCCTATTTCTTCGCAAGGCAAATTGTAAACCTTCAAGGCAACAAGAACAAACTAATCCCATATGGAATGTTCTTGACACGCCTTTATCATCACATCATGTACTTCCACCCTCAATTTCAAAGTCCGTTGAACGTACTCGTGAATAAGATGATGGAACCTCTTAACACATCTCTCATGAAGTCTTTCTTCATCCATGAATCGGCAAATACTCATCATCCATTTGACGATCCATCTAGCGAAAACGCTCAAGAGACTTAGTTTTCTTTCCAAATAGGCTCCATCCTTAGATTTCATCTTTTATCATTGTAATGTAATTTCTCTCATGAAATAAAACATTTAACGTCTGATGTTTCGATTATATTATTGTTCAAACTTCTTAGAAAACACTGGCCTTGAAATACGATGCCTTGTGCAACCTCTGCATACCTTTTGTAAAGGTACTATTTTGCATGAGCCGGGTCCCTCACCTTGTACTAAACGGATCCTTCCACTTAGGGAACCGTGGGATCCGGGCAAACAGAAATGCAATTGCAGTCTTTATACTTCAAACCATGTCCTTAGATTACTTCACACTAGCTAAACATAGTGCCTTAGGATCATTTAAGTCTTTCTCCCGCTTAGTAAGTTTCACACTCACTCCTAGCTCATTAAGGATCACCCTCAAGGTACTTTTCAATTTGTCATTTCACCAAAACTTATCATTCTTCCGCTCCTATACTCACACATCATCTCTCACACGTCAACACATCTAGTTTTGTAAATCTATCAATTTTAGCAAATTGATTTTAGTCATCCTTACCTCAAAATGGGTCAAATTCTAGTTTTCCATTTCCTATAACTTTTAAGATATTCTCCAAAAAATTATCTTCAGTTACTATCTGGTCTTTAGGATTATTTAGCTCCACTTGACACTCTCAAATTTTTAGTGTCATCTTTGGTCATTCATTGGTAATAAAAGTTCCATTTTCATCCATAAAAGGCAATCATTAGCTACATCACTCATTGCCCTTGATCATCTAAGTACCATTTCATTTAAGACACTTAGGAAGACTGAAACACTCAAAAAGGTATAGGTATTAGACCTTACAAACATCATTTTTCTCCTTTCTTAGCTGCTAAGAGCCGGATCCCTAGGATTAGCCTAGACGGATCCCTCATTGGAGGGAACCGTGGGATCCGGGTGACAGATTCATCTTAACTCTAGCTAAAACAATCATTTCAAGCTCATCTTGCTAACTTGAACACTCAATCTTATCTTAATTAAGTCCCTAGATCAGTGCAACTCTGAAGTTGACTCTTGTGCATGCTAATCATCACATTCCAAAGGATCTTAGTGGCTTAAGTCTTGAATGCACTTGCCCAATCCCTTTCTTTATAAACCACCTTGTTAAGACTCCTAAAGTCATCATTTATATCCTCATTCTCAGCACTTAGAAACTTTTACAAGCCTCTTTTAATCATCTCATCATGAGGAAAGCTCCTAGTGGTAACTCATCCACCAAAGGACCACCCAAGAAAATTGCTCGTGTTGTACACGAAATTTCCTTAACCGAATCATCTCCTGTTAAATCCAAAAATGGTAGGATCTTCTCTCCACCTATCAAACCAATCCCCAAAAGGATTATTCCCACAAAACTACCAATGCCAAGCACCACTATACCCCCTATTTCCACTAAACCATCACCATTAGTGCCCAAAGCCATATCATTCACCACTCCACTCTCATCACCACACCTCTACAATCTAGAGGACTTGCCTCCTAGGCCATCACATCCTCCACCATTGCCAACATTCTCAATAGAAAGAATAGCGCAACAAAATCAAGGTGTTGAATCAACACTAGCACCGGCATCATTTTCTCCGTCAAATAGTCCTTTTTGGATTATGAGGAATCATCAAAGTCAAACACTCGACCACATGGAAGTTGACACCTCTCTACCTCCGCCATCATCCATAGTTGAGCCATCATCGAATGTGCCTCCGCCAATCCCTCCTTCTTTTGAGGCTCCTCAACCCTCTTCACTTGATCCTCCACATCAAGGCATTTCTTTTCTACCACCACCACTTCCGAGCCATGAAAAAGATTGTTATCATTGTCAACATGTTGAAAGCTTGATACATGAAGTACGTGAAGATCAACGTTTCATGTTTTATCACCTCCTCGAACGTTTTGACGAGATCAACAAACCTAAACAACCTTGAGCTTAAAGTTTCAAGTGGTGTCCTAGTTTTAAGCTTAATCTAGATAGTCTAGGAATGATATTCCATGTTTAAATCATTCTCTTAGTTTTAGAGATTTGTAAATCATGTCTCGTATGTTTTGTTGAATGAGATTACATGTTATATGCCATATTTTCCTGAGAGTATCTCTGTTTTCTTGATACATATCTCATTTTGATGTTAACATCATTTGTTACATCACCAGTGCTGTATTTTGCTTATAGTAAGACGGATCCCTCTATTTTGCCTAGACGGATCCCTCCAAGGAGGGAACCGTAGGATCCGTGCAACAGAAGACTTGTTTACTACTAACTTGAGTCTTATTTGCAGGAAATTATCCATTAGATATTTGTTTTCTAACCTTTGTTTTGTAGATTTTCAATATACACATGAAGACTTTGACACCCTAAAGCTAGGGGGAGTTTTGTGTCAAAGCAATACATTGCAATATCATTTGCAACATAATTCTCATTAGATATTACATTTCATGACGTCCTCTTGCAAAGTTGCAATTATCAAGAAGGAGCATAAGCGTCACAAAGACGAAACCATTTCTTCTTACTTGACGCCCTCAAAAAGGGATGGACTCGTCAAGGGGGAGCTGAGACGAGAACACTTTCCGTCACTTGCTCTATATACTTTTATTTTCCGTATTTTTACATGTTTTTCTTAAAACAAGGTGTTAGTTTCTTTTCAACACTCTTTTTGTTTCGACAAAAAGGGAGAGAAGAGAGTAAAAAACTCCAATTCAAACTTTTACGAATTTTAGTTTTTTCCTTGAAATAATTTTATGTTTTGTCATCAACAAAAAGGGGGAGATTGTTAATACAAATAAGCCGTAAAAAGATTTATTTATATTTTACGATCTTCTAATGTTTTGTCAATAACAAACGTAAAATCATTTTAACGAAACAAATAAAATATGTAAATGGTTTGAGCCAATAGTTTACTAACACACTTACGTTTTCACATAAAACAAGTAAACAAGTAAAAGTGGTTTTATGATTTAGTATTACATATGTACAACAACTAGTGTTTACATATTGGGTAGATATATACATAACTAGTACATATTATAATGGGTAATATAAATGGGTAGAAGTTTAAGTATTTGACCCATTGACCAAATACATTGAATGTAGTTGGGTAAAACCCAAAGTCCATGAACCATACCCATGGAGCTTAACCTATAACCCATTGCATGACATCATGCATAAGTCATAAATGGGTATTATCCATGACCAATGGTTTTAACCCATGACCCATGGACTAGATGCATTGCATCTTGTAGATACATTGTATATACTTGGATACCCATGGTCCAAAGTCTAGGACCCATGACCCATAACCCATGACCCATGACCCAAAACCCATGGGCAAAGAGGAGCGTCCCACGGATCCCCAGGAATACACTGGACGGATCCCTCAAGTGAGGGATCCGTGGGATCCGTGGAATAGTAGCATTTTTTCCTCTATAAATAGTGAGCCATTTCTTCATTGTAACTCACCCCACTCATATATATTTTCTCTTTGAGTTGTAGACTCTCTAACCACAGATCCAAGTGATCTTTGTATGTAGTTTTTATTTTTGTGTGATTCTCTAGGTTCCTCTTAAAGGCTAGATCACCACCTTTTGAAGTCGAGCGAGCTCAAGTCCATGAGCTGTCATGCTTCGTCATCATCAAGACTACTGAGGTTCTCTTGTTGATAGTTCTCTTCTTTCTCATTAGAAGTGTAGTGTCGAGGACATAAGTGAAAGATGTCTAAAGGGTCAAGACGAAGACATTAGTGAAAGGTGTCGAACGTCCGTATTGAAACCACTAGTGAATGGTGCTTAGAAGTCAAGACTAAAGGTATTAGTGAAGGGTGCCTAGAAGTCAAGCCACAAGGCATTAGTGAAGGGTGCCTAGAGGTCGAGTCAAAGGCATTAGTGAAAGGTGCCTAAGGTGTACATTCGATTTGGTGTGTCGATGTACAAGATAAACTTATATTGAGTCAAAGGATATTGATATCCTTGTTGATGTTGTCATAAGGAGTGAATCTCCTTAGGGATATGATTTGTGTAGTGTTGGGTAGTAGTTCCTACTTTGTAATGGAACTCGGTATCTAGCCTTTACCGGATAAAGGGTAGGCGACTTTGTGATAGGTTTGGTTCTACCTTGTGGAAGAACCCGATATCTATCCTTGTACCGGATAAAGAGTAGGCAACGTCGTGAAGGCTTTTCCGCCACAAAGAGTTGGTGTTGTGTAGTGATTACGAACTCTCGAGTAGGTGACTCGGGGAGTGGAGTAGGGCAAGGAAGGTGTCCTTGTAGCCGAACGACTATAAATACTTGCGTTGTGGTTTTGTGCTTCTTACTCTTTATCTTAGTTTTTATTTATCTATATGCTTGTCTATCAACATCCAACATACACGTTCGAGTAGATTGACATAAGTCGATCTAAATAATTAAAACATAGTTTTAATTGGTAAAAATATTCAACCCCCCTTCTAGTTTTCCACACCATGTGTCGAAGATAAGCCGACAAAATCAAAACAAACTCAAACACAAACCACCGAAGGTATTTCCATAATCACGCAACTCTAAAAATAGGAATTAGGATAAATAAAACATTATACTTGATTTTATGTTCAATTAGGGTTAACTTAAGTATCATTTGTGAGAACCGCTTTTTAGATTAAGATGTTTTTGAGTAAAAAATAAGAAGATTTTGCATTATGTTAGGCTAGCGCAATGGGTCGGTCGACCAAAGGTCCTAGTTAGGGCTAAGCATCGAAGGTTCAAAACCGAACTGGATCGGCGAAACCGACCGAACCGACGAAAACCGAACGACCGACAGGACGTCGGTTCGGTTTTGGTTCAGGTTTTACATGATTTCGGTTTCGGATCGGGTCGGGTCGGTCCGGTTCGGCCTAAAACCGACAAAAACATACCAAAATACACCTAGACCGATAAAACCAAACCGAACCGACAATATTCGGTTCGGTTTCGGTTTCGGTTCGTGCTTTTTTCACGGTTTTCAGTCCTCGGTTTTCTCGGTTCGGGTCGGGTCGGTTTATGACCGATGCTCAGCCCTAGTCCTAGTCGGCCGATTTCGGTCACTGCCACTGCAGTATGAGGGTCACTAGGGGTCGGTCGGCTTAAAAGCAATCTATTTGATCGTGGTCTCGACCGATATTGCACTCCACCAACAAACAAAAAACTGATCTAAAAGAAAGAAAAAGAAATATTTTTATCTTTTTACTACTTGGTTAGCACAAGGAGAAAGAAAGAAAAAAAGGGTGTCTGTTATTCACATATCATAAAAAAAAAGGAGGCTGCGTGAGTTGTAGTGTGAGGATTAGGTTTGTGTGCCAAAGAAATTAGGGTATAATCTTATATAGCTAAAGTTTAGGTTATTTGTTGTTGGGCTTATAATTTTAAAAAGGGATGAATTTTTTTTGTGTGAACTTGGACAACAAAATCTGGTTTGGATATTATAACAAAAGTTAAACAAAATTTGGTATCCACTTTTTGTATTTCAAGTCTTGAGTGTTAAGTGTATTTGAATTATTATGTAATAATTTTTTATTATTAATGAAATTTATTTTTGTTGTTAAAAAAAGATGAAAAAAGAATGTAGGTCGCCACTGTGCCTAAAATGTCGGCTGTAGATTGCAAGAGAGAGAAAGCTGACGTAGCAGAAAAAATGAGGGTCGTTGAGGGTCACTACCAGGAGTAGCCTTAGTATCTTCATTACTTCCAATAAAAATATCACTCAAGTCCTATCAATAACTTCAGGTTAAAGTTGATGTTCCAACTTTCTTAAAAAAAGGTAAAAGTGGCTGGTCTGACACCCAAGGCAATGCAAACATAATATGCATTCACCAGGTAGTGCCTATTAGGCTACCCTCAACAACCCTCATTTTTCCTGTCACATCAACTTTCTCTTTACTGCAACCTACAAATGACCTTTTAGCCACAGTAAGACGATCGACATCTATTTTTTTTTAATTAAAAAAAACCCTCGTCTTTTTTAAACTATATATATCCTTACATTTTCATTTTCATTTTCAATACACACTACTTCCAAAATATCTTAACACATAAACGATAACATTTCTTATGGCTTATTCACTCCTGCATACCGTCAAAGAAATCAAAGCGTATGATCAGAAACAATGTGATGAAGATGATGAAGCTTGTAAGGAAGTTATTATCGGCGTAACCAAGCTGTTTGACCAAGCATATGCGGAAAAACAAGCTTTGAGGAAACAATATGCGGAATGCAAAGAAATTCCGCAAGAAAAGTGGGATGTGATTGAAAAAGTTTTGAAAGCCGAAGCCTCGAAAAATTACGAGATTGAACATAAGTTGTGGAAATGTGTGCAAAAAATAAAAGATAATATCAATCACAAAATCCTTTGGATACATGAAGACAACCATTAGGATGATTTGTGTTTTCGTATCGCATCGTAATTTGTATTTTTTTAAATGTCGTATTCTACTTTATTTCAATGTCGCATCCTACTTTGTATTTCATCAATGAATAAAATTTCGTATTCTAATTTGAATCTTCCTCGTTGTAAATCAATTTTCATTCATTTAAATAAAAATAGAAATTACAATATGAAATTTTAAAAAGAATACAGAAACATAATACCCCTATTTGTTTTTTAATTTCATCCAAACAAATTTAGTATGCATTTGATGTTCTATTTTTGCCACCTTTCTAAACAAAGCATTATGCATCTCGTAATCTTTATCAGATTCTTGTTTCAAAAAAGCTTCGATCAAAACAAGTTTCTATTGTGGAATGTCATTGCATTCAGCGTATGCTTTCCTCATATCATTTTTTGCTATGTTTGCATTATCAAATTCTACGGCTATGTTCATAAGGCCTTGTTGACGAACTTTATCCTCATCAATTTGTTTCTGCCATAGCTTTGATTTCACCTACGTTGTGTGGAAGCAAACAAGTCATTTAAGTTTTTTGGTAGAGATTAAAGGTGTATACAAATTGTGTATAAAATGATAAAATAAATGGGGTATTCATAGGGTAAAGGGTTTAAAAGATGAAATGGTACATTTTTTTTTGGGTATTCAAAGGTGTATATAAATTGTGAGGGTTTTTGGGGTGGTGAAAGATGGAGGCATTTTTGGGAAGATGAGCTTTTTTGGGGGTGTTTGGATGTGGGTTTAGGGAGGAAGATGGAATTCTGAAGTGGATTTTGGTGGGGTTTCAGTGATGGTGGCATGTGGTGGTTAGGTTGTCGGAAAGATAATGTAATGGTTTTTGGGTTTTATTTATTCATGTTTCATTAATTGGTTGTACATTGTTTGCAAAAAGTTTAAACTTTCTTTGTTTAGAATTAGAGACGGACACGAAAATAAACGAGCCATGTTAAGTAAAACAGGTTTTGGGTCGTATGAACCCGATTATAAAACAAGGCATGATCGGGTTAGGTTGAGTTAAACATGTCGACCCGTCAACCTGAACTACCACCCGTAAAAAATAGTTAGGCTAGGTTGAGTAAAATTAAAGGTGCCTATAAACAGTAACTGGGTTAGTGGTAGTTGTGAGCATTGGTTATTTGTTTCGGAAATGTTCGTCGCCAAAAACAATTGTGATGGACTCGATAATCTACTCACTTACTTGAGACTACTTTGAAGTATATTCGAATTAACTCTAGCTTAGTCGATTTTTAATGATAATTTTTATAAGTTGACACGAACTTGGACCAAATAATAGGGCGAGGTTCAAACGAGGAAAGGCTTACGGTGGATACCTAGGCACCCAGAGACAGAACCGTACATGAGATTTTCACCTCATACGGCTCCTCGTTCAATTCTTTCGAAGTTTGGGATCAAAAGTCATGGGATCAAGGGGCAATGTCTCCGACCCAAATAACATATTAACTAAATTAATGATATTTTTTTACTGACACATGATATGCCAATGATTTTGTTCCGGCCAATTAACTCATCCGTCAATCGTCATTAACACTAACTGAGTTCTTCTAGATTTGTGTATTTTATGTTTGTGTAACATAAATTCTCGCTAAATTTAAACAAGGGCAAATGACACAAAAAGGCACTCAAATTAAGGTATGTTTTCAATTAAGGTACTTCATTTTTATTTTTATTTTTATATTTTTCACATAAAGGCAGCTAACTTTTTTTAGCCGATTTAGGTTTTTTTTCTCACTTCCGTTAACCCACTAACGACCATTTCATTAGTAAATTACATGTTTGGTCCTTGAGTTTGTATAGTCATTTCATGTATAGTTTCCACCACCACCCACTACCACCACCACCAGCCACCGCCGCCACCAACACCTGCCACCTCTACCACCATCGTTCAGCATCAGCAGCCACCACCATCACCATCCACCACCACTACCAGGCGCCGTCACCATCACCCACCACCTCCACCACTACCCACCACCTCCAACACTACTGTCCGTCACTACCACCACCGCCAACCTCCACCACTACTACCCACCACCACCATATGCCACCACTACTAGCCGCCACCATCATTAGCATCCATCACCACCAGCCACCGCTGGTAGTGATGGACGGTGATGGTGGACAATAGTGGTAGAGGTGGCGGGTGGTGGTGGCGACGACCGGTGGTGGTAGTAGGTGGTAGTGGAAACTATGCATAAAATGACTATACAAACTCAAGGACCAAACATGTAATTTACTAACGAAATGGTCATTAGTGGGTTAACGGAAGTAAGAAAAACCTAAATCGGTTAAAGAAAAAAGTTGGCCGCCTTTATGTGTAGGGAAAAAATAGAGTAACTTGGTTGGAAACATACTCTAAGTTGAGTGACTTTTTATATCATTTGCCTTTTAAACAAACCCCATGACATTATAAAGTTAGATTTATTTTTACTTTTTGATGTGAAACATTTTAGTTTCTCTCTCTAGAATTGTTTCTTTGTAAAAACTCACTTGGTGTGTAAGAAATCACCGGCAATGAAAGCTTCATCTTCATATTCGTTTTTTAATCTTGTGAAATCCTTAGGTTTAGATCGCTTTTCACTTCTTGAGTAATATTCAGAACTTTGTAACATACATTCACGAAAAAGTGGATTCACGATTGATGAAAAAAAAGAAAAACTTGATTATAATCAAACTCATACCCTATATCTCGCCCTTTAATTATGTTTGAAATTACTTATACTTATACCTTACGTTGTCTGAGTTTAGAACTATTAGGGCTTGTTTGTTAAAATATTCTATTAAGTCATTTTTAAAACAGATGACTTAATGCATACACTCTCAGTTTTATTACTTAATATTTTAAGTCATCTTTCACTATTAAATCATAAACAAACAGTTTTCATATGACTTAATAGATTTAGTTTTATTCATATCAAGTCAATTAAGTCAAAAACAAACACCACCTTAGTAAACTTTCTTTAAGTATTTACTATGATATGGGCTGGGCCAATTGTTTTTCCGGAGACTCGAACCATAAATGGAGCTGGGCCTCTTTCATAACACGTTTAAAAATCTAACTGTTTACATATTTGAAAATGTCTTCAATTGTAGAATGGTCATTTTACGAACGAAAACCATGAGACATTTCACCTAAAAACATTGCATAATCTAGCAAGGAAGAGTATCGGGATTGTAAAATTATAATGTAAAGGTGAATGGTCTGAACTTAAAACTTGCCCAACATATTTGGAGCCTTACTCCGGACCGAAATTATACCTTACATTAGAATCACTTAACCGATACGAGACAATGCAATTTATTGACACACAATTTTTTTTTTTTTTTTTATCTTAGTTGAACTTCATTCAACTCCTTTTGTGTTTTCCTTCAGTATTACACTCTAATATATTCACATTGAATCTCATGTCACTTACTGTTACAACCTTTCCTTTTAACTTTACACCACATAGTTAATCTACTTAAAATAGATCTAGCAGTAAATATTTATATGTATATAAGTTATAAGATTGCTATGCTTACATTGAGTACCAAGCACATGATGATTAGTTTTCTAACAAGTCAAGAATTAATAATCCACTAATTTTTTTAAAAAAAAAACACAAGGAAAGGGGTTAGGCAACAAACACAATAATAATTACATTGCAATGACACCTAAAACTTAGGGGCTATTTTTGCCAACTTGCGAAAGTTGACAATTAATGCTTGACACATGGCATGTGAAAAGAGCATGTCTTGCTCTATAGTATATACGAGTGATGAAACCCGCGCGATGCAGCGGGATTGCTTTTGTAGGCGTGAATTTGGATAGGGACTATTTTTGCCAAATTGCTATAAAAGACTTACTTTGCAGCGACACTTAAACCTTAAGGACTATTTTTGCCAACTTGGACTTACTTTGCGACGACACCTAAACCCCAGGGGCTATTTTTGCCAACTTGCGAAAGTTGACAATTAATGTGTGGACACGTGTCATGCAAAGACCACATGTCTTGCCTTTTAGTATATATAATAATAATGATAATAAATAGTTAGGTACATGTAAACTATTCATAGCATACCCAACTACATGTGCTCTATCATGAATCGTTTACTCGCATGAGATCATAGATCAGCTTTACACAAATATATAATTTAGGAGTCCAGATCAGTTCAATAGTGTTCTACGTTATTTATAGGGTGAAAGCTAAAGATACGCAACATATTTTTTTAAATAAACTGGTCTACGCAATATACTTTGTAAACTGTCAAAGATACGCAATATACTTTCAAATAATCTTCGATCTAGCTAATATGACCGGTTGGTAGTAGGTTACCAGGTCACCTTTGATAAAAAATTACACATTTGGTCCCCCAAATTGGACCAAATTCGCGCAGTTAGCCTACTTTGATAACGATCGTTAAAAAAAAAAAAAAAAAAAAAAAAAACTTTTAAATTTTTTTTCCTTAAAATCTACTTAAAATATATATATATTTTTTAATTTTTAACTTTTAAAAAAATGGATAAATTCTTTTATGTATTTTTTTATAAAAATTTATCCATTTTTTTATAAAAATTATGAATTAAAAAAAAATATTTTAAGTAGATTTTAAGGAAAAAAAAATTTAAAAGTTTTTTATTTTATTTTATTTTATTTTATTTTATTTTTTTAAACGATCGTTATCAAAGTAGGACTAATTGCGCGAATTTGATCCAGTTTTGGAGACCAAATGTGTAATTTTTTTTTTATCAAAGGTGACCTGGTAACCTACTAACAACCGGTCATATTAGCTAGATCGAAGATTATTTGAAAGTATATTGCGTATCTTTGACAGTTTACAAAGTATATTGCGTAGACCAGTTTATTTTGAAAAGTATGTTGCGTATCTTTAGCTTTCACCCTTATTTATATGTAGAACAAGGAAAACACAAACAACAATACTCAATCATGCTAAAGTAAAGAATTAGGAAAGTAAGATATAGATATTCACACTCCCACTCGAGGGTAAATGAATTGCTTCCACGAAGACTTGCACCAAAAGTGTGCGTAGACGTATATGTGACCATAATGTATAACATCATCTATGTATGAGTGTTTTGTGTGGAGAGAGATAAAACTCGTAGCATATAATATACACTATATTATACACCATTTGAGACATTCTCAATGAAAGTCTTAAATATTAGGGCAAATGACAAAAAAATGCATCGAACTTGACACTTTATGTGATTGTGTGTAGCCAATTATTTTTTTTCTTATTGTATGTACTGAACTTTTAAATTTCGATCATTATGTGTATTTTATGACTATTCTGTCATGTAAAATGACTATTTTACCCTTTGAAATTTGAAAAAATTAAGGGTAAAATAGTCACAAATTATACACAATAATCGAATTTTGAAAGTTCAGTACACACAATAAGAAAAAAAATAGTTGGCTACACACAATCATAAAAAGTGCCAAGTTCGATGTATTTTTTTGTCATTTACCCTAAATATTAAGTCAACTTACATACTTATTATGACAAATTTTAATAAGTATAACTATAATAGCATTAGTTACAACATTTTAAAGCATTTTTTGTGGACATATTTAAAAAAACTACAATGTGATTTATATAAGAAATAAAAATGTATGTAACCATAACTACCTAATAAATGTTATTTCTGAAAACCTCTAAAATAAAAAATACATGTTATTATAGATATTGTACAAACTACTAAAACACACAAAGATTCATACAATTTATATGCAAACAAGTTGATGTTACATATGGTTTTAAAAACGGACGAGACTAACGGGTTCATCGATTTAACCAGGAACCGGAGTCGCTACCGGTTTGGTAGCCAATAAAAGCCGTCCGAAAGCAAACCTGAGAGGACTGTCGGAACTAGTAAAAACAAGTGAACCGGGCAAGACCAAGATCATTTTCTTCGTTTTCTCATGTTAATCAACTCGTCATTATTCTTTTGTTGTGTCTGGACTTTAATAAAAAAAACTCGCCGTCGCAACGCGCAAATACCCTGCTAGTATAATAAAAGCATGCGTAAACAAAATCACATACAAGCATAAAACAACATAGAAACATACAATCATGCACGACATACAATCGATTACATGCGTATGAGCAAGGGCGGAGCTATTAAGGGACCGGTAAAGGTCCCGGCCCCCTAGGCTTAAGCTCGTTAATGTATTTTTTTCGCGATTTCATGTGTATTTTCGAAAAAAAACAATTATATCGACCCTCCCACTAAAATTTTTCTAGCTCCACCATTACGTATAAGCATATATAATTTTGTGACATAATTTTTAAATATATGCATCTATGGATCTCTACCCTAAAAGCAGGTGCAAATATATACATGTAGGCTACTAAATCGCATGAAGCCTAGAGAAAACTAGCTATAAATCGCTATTCCTAAATGCATGGGCAAATATGTACACTTGAGGAAAATAACAATGCCTAAAAATCCTACCTCCATGCCAAAAACATGGAGGAAAATATGTACATGTGAGCCTGCAAAACACTTAGGGTATCTAGAAGAAAAACTACCATGTAAAAGGAAAAACCACCTAGACCCTCTAACAATTTATCATAATTCTAGATCTCCGTGTGTTTTAATCAGAATGCATGTCCTCAAATAAGAGAAGCTTATGCATGTCTCGCTTCCTTTTATCCTTACACCAAAGTTTTAATAATGATAATGGCGACATCATCATGATTTTACCACAAGTCTACCTTAGCATCATCATTCTGCCGCTTCCTACCCTATTTTCTTGAGCTTTTGTTTGGCCACTTAAACTTGTATAACATAGCTGGTCTAACGGGCGCCATTAACTCATTAGCGCTAATGCAAAAGATGTAAGATATGGTTGATTAATGTGAGATCACATATGTCCTAATATTTATACCATAACACTTGGGTCTGGCTCAACTATACTAATGCTAATCTAATACAAATACTAATTCAAATCTAATACAAATAGTCCACTAACAACCTCCTGTAGTTGGAGTAGAATGGGAACAAACACTCAAACTGTCTTAAAACTCAACAAACAAAGCATAAGTAAGACCCTTGGTAAATATATCCGAAGAAAAAAAATCTATAATTTGATGATGAAATCGGTTTTAAGTCAATCAACTTTAGGAAGGTTTGTGGTACTCGTAGAGGTCCTTGTAAATTTACAACTGATGTGCTTTAGGACATCAAAATTCTCATAATGATTCTTGAAGAAGTAACACCAGACGACATAATTCGTTGTATCCACATCAAGTTTAAGAGGAATGAGGTTGGTAATAAATTTAACGGCTTGAAGTTTATCGGTGTGTATGGTATGAGGAGGGGGTGTATCGTTCATCATTGTGAACGAATGTTTGGTAGGTCTATAAGGTGAGAGGTGAGGAAGAGTTCGATTTATAGTTGTCGAAGTTTAGTGGGAAAAGGTAGTCGAGCTTTCGTCGACAGAAGGGTAAGGATTAAGGTAGTTGAGCTTTAGTCGGCTGAAGAAAAAAGAAATCGAAAAACAAATTGATCAACCCAAAAATTATTCCAACTAAACTGATCAACCCAAAAATTATTCCAACTAAACTTCAAACGAAGATATTCAAACAAATATTTGCTGACCTAACTCAATCAAAAGTTATACGAGCCCGAGACTAACACTGTAAAACACAAGTCTGCTCGACCAAAAAATTACTCCCACGAATCTTACGAACTCGATTCGACAAACAAATATTCAATCCGAAAACCAAAAAAAAGTGAACTCTAATTTAAACGAACCTTGAGCAAACATTTTTTTCATAGCTAACAAACATACCTCTGATACCATGTAAGACGTGATTGATTAATTGTTTAATATGAGATTACATATGTATCAATATTTATACCCTAACGCTTGGGCTCAAACTATACTAATACAAATCTAATATAAATATTAATCCAAATCTAATACAAATAAGTCCAAAAATTCATTTTCAACCTATTACTCCGTATTTAAACTTTACTTCCATTAAATTTTTTACTGGCAATCTTCTTCGGCCTATGCAATAACCTCTTTAAATCATTTTCGGAAGATTTTTATATTTGCATAAAAGAGAGTTTAGAGCAAAGGGTATGGTGAAGAAGGAGGGCTCGCTATTGTGAGGTGGCACCTCTTCACCATTCTTCGTTCCTCTTCACCACACTAGCCCACTCTTCACCCTTCGCCGTTTGAACTTTCACCGTTGCAGTGAAATAGAAATGGACAAAAAACTTTTGCAAATAATAGTGTTTAATTTTTGTTATGAGAAAGGAAAATAAACTAAAATTAGAGGTGGGTGAGGCATAAATGAAGAGTTTGTCTTGTAATATGAGTGAGGATGTATTTTGAAGTGGGAGTGTTAAAATAAGGTGGCACTGGTGCAGCACAAATGAAGAGGAAGAGCTCTTTGCTACACCTTTTGCTCTTACATAAATTATCTAAGATTTTCAGGATCGAGATCCTAACTAGAATCGTTTTCGGCTTTACAAGATTGTAATTATAGGATCGGGTCGGAATCATAAGATCCTATGAAAATGTATACATTTTTGTATAAGGGTTGTAGTTTTGTACTTTTATATATTTCTAGATAATATTTTATATTATAAACGAACCAAATTAAATAATAAAAAAAAGTTATATGTTCAAGTATCGTAGTAGTAGAACATTAAGAAACATGAGCTTTTAGTAGAATCTGATCGTTTTGTATTCGATCCTACACTGATTTTGCTCCACTTGAGATAAAAACATGAGCTTGTGGCAGGATCGGATCGTTTACGATCCTACGATCCTACGTATAATCCTACGATCCCATATTAATTCTGATTAAATTAAGATCCTACTATAATCCTGCTCGTTTTATATATATAAGATCGTAAAATCGTACGACCTTACGATCATGATCGTTATTTTGACGATCTTTCTAGAGTTCAATTTGTACATTTTATTGTGTAATTCTATGCTACGTGCTCTCAAAATAATGGAATCATTTCTGAAAAACTACAGTAGTATGTTTTGTATTAATGTTACTTATTTTATGGGTTATTTGTTATAGGTTGTACGTCATTGTCTCATAGAATAGTGACGGATCGATTTTTGCAGTAAATGATACGTTGTGGTACATGAATACAATAAGTAGGGTATATGCTAAACAACATTTAGTGACACATGCGGGTCACCATCCCTTCAGAAGAGGCTCGAGTCACATATTTTAATCCTTTGACGAAGACTTTATAGAGTGTTGAACGGGCAATATTCCTGTTGTTACACGTCATATTTTTTTATGACATAAGTTGTGTATTTCGATAATTTCAAAGCTATTATCATATTGATACAAAAGACCGAAAAAGTATGTTGATAATATAAAAATAAAAATAGTTTAAAAATGAGCTATAATGTTGTTTTAAAAAGAATTAGTTTTATCTATACTACTTTATAATGCATTTAGGCCTTTTAAAATTAGAAAGGCTTAAAAATTCAGACTTTTTTACTTGCTTATTATGG
Source organism: Chrysanthemum seticuspe (assembly GCA_019973895.1). NCBI lineage: Eukaryota > Viridiplantae > Streptophyta > Magnoliopsida > Asterales > Asteraceae > Chrysanthemum > Chrysanthemum seticuspe. Next base: position 59,747,907 of record BPTQ01000004.1, on the reverse strand, counting down.
AAATATATATTATTATGCATGTAAAATTAAGATAAGGAGCTCTAATCATGAGATGACATGTGTCACTTCTTAACAAACTACAAGTGTCACTTCTTAACTAAAAATTCTCTTTATTTTCAAATTAAAATATCTTTTTATCTACTTATTTATAATATAATCTAATTTCACCATATTTTCTAAAATTTTATGTTCTTTAATTCAACATCCATTTTAATATATTTTTATGAGATTTTAGTTTTTATATTTTTAGTGGGTTTATTTTATTTTATTCAAATTTTTACAACTTTAACCTTTATTTCATTTATTCCAATCAAATATAATCTTGATTCGTCAAAATCATATACTTTTGGGGGAGTGTTTGACGCGTAAGAGATTGCGAGGGTATTTTTATATGCGGGAATAATAATGTCGCGTGAAAGTTACGGGTAACCCAAACAAACACTTACAACTAACACATATACATTCAAAGTGTTGTGAAACGAATTCACTAAACGGGTAAGCAAACACATATAACTATATTTATCGCCTCCGCTGTCACCACCATCTCATCACATCACCACCTCAAAACATTTGTTCGCTACAAAATAGTCGTCGGGTACCCGCCGCCGCATTGCGCGGGTACCCTTCTATAATCTAAAAAAGAGTTAGAGACGTAATTTATTGCTCATTTAACTTTCAACTTTATGTAAATTCGAATTAACTATGCTTGACTTTGGAATAGTTCTCGTTGCAAGCAAAACAAAATCTAATAAGTGTTTTCTAATTGAATTCATTTTGGCAGGAGTTTGAAAGGTAGTGGTCGTTTTTCGGTTGATCAAGGTGTGCTTTATATCGGTGGGTGTCTAATGGGAATTGTTTGGTCGTGTAGTATAGATCGCGGGTTCGAGTGTTTGCTTTCGGCAATGTTTTTCAGAAAGTTATTCTGGTAGTTAGGTAATTATTCAAGTGGCCTCGTGGTTCATAATGGTTTGTCAAGGGGCGTGTTTCGTCCATGGGCAAGTTGTGTCAAGAGGTTTCCTGGATCAAATGTCGTTGTCTTACATGTCTATTGAGTGGTACATTCATTGTGTGACTTCCATTCAGAATACATGACACATATAGCTACCAATTGAGCTATTTTGGGTAAATACCCACTAATTAGGCTAATTACATAAATATGACAAGTAGATGACAACTAATACAATGCTTATCTACATTTCGACTAATACTCCCCCGCAGTTGGAGCGGGAGGAAGCCGAACACTCAAACTGGATCGAAATTCTTCAAATAAGGTTGAAGGAAGACCCTTGGTGAAGATCTGCGTGCTGATAGCGGGATGGTACATGACTCAACCATCACACCAATTTATCTCAATTCCTTATCATTTACAAGTTCCCATTCTTCTTCACGTTATCAACAATCCTCCTTAACTAAATTCTACTTCTCACTGTCTCACGGTTTCGTCTTGATTTTGTAAAATTCCGCAAAAGATTCTATTTTTCGGTTTTAATCACAGACTTGTAAAATCCCGTGCACAATCACATCATGTCATACGCTTCAGATTTAAACGGAAATACTCAAATTGTATGACATGATCGATGAACATAAGTTTCCCAATGATGAAAAACTGATAAACGTGTCTGAGTCGGAAAATGCTAAAGTGGAATCTTTGTGCTCAAATTCGTCAGATAGAGAATTGCACCAGTCACTGCAATTGCATGTTCATGCATAGGAGAGTTGCATTGAACCCTTTCAACGACTTTATTAACACCTCTCATTACTTCAAATGAAGATAGATTCACAATGGGATTCAAACGAGCATTCAATGCACTTTTCTGTCAAGATGTATCAACATTCACTGGCACATTTTTCTTGAACTTAGGACAACTTGAACAACAACTTGACAGAGAAAAATTTCAAGAAGTTGGATCCAAAGCTGCACTTTAGGTGATCAACAAACAATTTCAGTCATTCTTTAATGTTGGATACACTTTGGATTACGACGATCATATGACTGAAAGGTGCTTTACCAGTCACACTGAAATGGAAGCTGATGTGTTCAGAGAAACATTAATCCAACACTTAGATAATGTTAAGAAGTACATTGAGGAAAGAGCATAGAATGATGACAAGGTGAATGAATGTCGGGTGCAATCAAAAGTTTGTAGTGTTGAGTCAGGTAAAGCATCAGATGATGGATCAGTTAGCACTAAATACAGAGGATCAGAAACAAATAAGCTTGACACAGCCAGCAGTCTAGTGACTCTTGTTACACAAGATATGGATGCAGATATCAGACCAGTAAATGAACAGGTGTCATGTGCTGAGGTACACTTAACTATTCAACATAATGCATCTGCAAATGTAATTATGTAAACTGATCAAAAAGTTGAACATGATTATGATAAATGTTCCTTGGTTGAGGCTGAGACTAATCATTTTAAAACATATAATATGGTTGACAAAAAAGCTTTTGATGAACTTTCAAACAAATTCTCAAAACTTGAAAAACATTTCATTTCACTTGAAATTGTAATAAAAAGAAAGAAGAAAAGTTTTCAAACTATGAAACCATGTAAAAATCCGGAATTTCCTGAATTTCGTGAATTCTTTGAAATAACGATTTAAAAGCTCAGCTTCAAGCCAAAAACTCGACGATCAAAATTTTGAAGAAGCATATTTCTGGTATGCATGTGAAAAGTAATTCAGTCAAGACTAAGCATGACATTGATGCTATTAAAACAAGAAATAATGAATTGGCAATTTGTGTGGCTAAATTACTTAAGGAAAATAAGACTTTGAGAAGGCATCACATAGAACTAAGTGACTCAGTCAAATAAACTAGAACCAAGTCTTTGGAACAAACAAAATCTTTGATGGCCAAAAATGATGATCTCAAAGCTCAACTTCAGGAAAAGGGTTTCACAATTGTTGCATTAAAGAACGGGCTCAGAAAAACAACAGGAAATAGTGTGAACACTAAGTTTGCAAAACTATCAATCTTGCGAAAACCAGTTGTACAACCACTTAGTAACCAACCAGTTGTTAGACAACCAAATGCGTTTAGATCTGAACGACCAAAAATTTCAAAAACGTGGTTTGCCTCCCTAGTTGATGCGAAACAAGTTTTGTCAAAACTAATCACTACACCTTATGTGCCTAGGAAAAATACTTTTGGGTCTGTTAATCCACATTATTATGGAATCTTAGGTTGACGACCTCCTACGATGCCTTCTAGTTTATTTCAAAACATGGCTAGTATCAGCATACCAAAACCTAAGAGTACTCAGCAAACAAATCGGAATGGTCTAGTTTCCAAGAGTAGTTGCGTCTCGATTAAAGCAATCCCGTAGCAGATCACTCTAAGAACTCTAGATATTTTTATGAATCCAAACAATCTTTTTGCTCGAGTTGTCAGAAATGTGTATTTAATGGAAATCATTATCACTGTTTATCAAAATCCCTGAATAAAGAAAATGCTCATGCTAAGGTACAATCCACTAAGACTACAAACATTGCTAAGGTTCAACCTGTTAAGTCTAGGATTTACAGTAAGTCATCTACAATGCATAAGAAGCAAAACAAACCTAAAACTTCGCCTAGATGGATACCAACTGCTAAATCATTGGAGACTAGGAATAACGATAAGTCTTTCACTGTGCATTAGAAGCTTAACAATCCTAGACCTTACCATAAGTAGATACCTTATTGTAGAATGTCTAAGGATGTTGGACTTAAGTGGATACCTACCAGAAAGCTGCTTATTGATTGCAAAACCATGGTTGACCTTAAAACCCCCAAGGTTTTTGATACTAATGTCACTAACCAATATATATGCAATCAAGCTTGTATTGTTAGTGCAGGTATGTTAGGATTTAGAAAATCCAGTTGTTAAAGTGTCGGTCACCTCAAGTGTATGTAATCGTTAGAAAGCTCGTAGTCGTAGTTATTTAATGTTAGTTAGTATTTAGTTAAGTTACACCGTGGAGGACGGACGGGTCTTTACCCACTGTATGCCTGATCCACAGCCCGTAGGAGGCGTATTGTGTAAGATACTATAAATACCCTCTACCTCCCAAGGTAGAGGGTTGGAGCTCATAATAAGATTTTTCTTTCTCTCTCTAAGTTCTCTAAACCTCTAAACTTTCTCTCTCTAAAACCCTTAAGTCATACGCCTCATTAGTGTAGGTATTGATGTGTTTATGAAATCCAATATGTTACAAATGGTATCAAGAGCCATGGTTTGATCACTCATCTTTCATGTTCTTGGATTTTAGTGGATTTCATAAGGTTTTTGGGGTTGAATGAGTTTAGAGTAGATTGTATCATTTGGTTCATTTCTAGTGTTAAAGTTTGGATTTTGATTGTACTTTTGTGTTTAGAATCATCATATGTGCTTAGGTTCTGAATTAGAAGGCTTGAATCATCGTGGTTTGGTTGTTTTTGGATTGAAAAGTGGTAGTTTTTGAATATAAGGACGAAGCGAGTTGCGTCTCGTAGTACTGTTCTTGGATGCGAGTTGAGTTGCTCTTTGATGCGAGTTGTCACTAGAGAGAGTTGTCACTTAAGCGAGTTGTCTCTTAAGTAAGTTGCTTTGGAAGCGAGTTATCAGTTTCTGCGAGTTGTCTTTTAAGCGAGTTATATCTTAAGCAAGTTTTCATTAAGCGAGTTGTCTTGGAAGCGAGTTGGTTGCTTAAGCGAGTTATCACTTAAGCGAGTTGTGTTCTGTACGAGTTGGTTCTATGCGACTTGTCTATTAAGCGAGTTGTCTACAGAGCAAGTTGATTAAGCGAGTTGACCTCAAAGCAAGTTGAGTAGGGTGCGACTTGTCTAAAACACTGCTTGTCTATTGAGACTTGTCACTTCTTAGTGTTCCATTTTACGGTTTTCTCTTGATTTAGTAAAATCTCGTGAAAGAATCTATTTCCTGGTTTAATCTAAGAGTTATAAAATCCCGTAGAATCTGTAATCATGTCTACCAACGTGCCCACAATCATCTCTTCTGTAGCTGAGGACATTCAAGCAGCAGGATCAGATACTCGTCCCCCATATTAGATAGGACCGATTATGACTCATGGGCTCAACGAATCAGGTTGTACTGCTTGGGTAAGGAAAATGGGGTTAACATTCTCAAATCAACTGATGATGGACCATACCAAGTTGAAACTACCAGAGACATACTTGAAACTGCTGCTGATGGCTAAGTGACATTAGGATTGGATAGACCAAAGACATATGATGAACTTACTGATAAGGAGAAAAAGAGATACGATGCTGATATTAGGGCCTCAAACATTGTACTTCAAGGTCTACCAAAGGACATCTACAAGCTAATCAATCACAACACTGAAGCCAAAGCAGTTTGGGACAATGTCAAGATGCTTCTCTCCAGTTCAGAATTAACTAAAGAAGACATAGAGTCTCAACTGTATGATGATTTTGAGAACTTTAAGATGAACCCAGGGGAAAATGTCACTGAATACTATGTGAGGTTCCACAAGCTTGTGAATGACATGAGGAATATAAAAATGACAATGCCAAATATCCAGCTTAATTCAAAGTTTGTAAACAACATGAATCCTGAGTGGCACAAATTTGTCACTGCAGTCAAACTTAACAAAGGATTGAGGAACACCAATTATGAGCAACTGTATGCTTATTTACTACAAAATGAGAAACATGCTTTGTTTGAGGGAATGATCATGGAAAAGTTCAAGACCAATGCTGGAGATGCAAGCTCTTCTAAAGACTCAACTGCATTCTACACCAATGTAGGGATTACTACTAAAGAATCACAAGTCATACCTACTGGAAATGGTAACCACAAGCTCATTCCTGATCCAGGGTATAAGCCTCCTGATGCTGAAGCAGTCATGGAACATTTTGTCAATCAACTAGCTCTTATGGTCAAGCAAAACTTAAATCTCACCCCACACACCAACAATCATCTCAGAACTGCGTCAAATCTTCACAATCATGCTACTGTTAAAGAAGGAAAGATAGTGGTGCAAAATGTGCAAGGAAGACAAAATGCATACCTTCCACATAATGAGCAAGGGAACGTTGGAGTTAGATATGGGAATGTTGGAGCTGGATATGGGAATGCTAGTGCTGGATATGGGAATGTTGTCGGTGGTGGTGGATATATGGGTGATCAGAACCGTGGAAGGAACATGGCTCAAGGTCAAGTAAAGCTCATTAAATGTTACAACTGTGGTGGAGAAGGACACATCGCCAGGAATTGCACTCTTCCAAAACGTCCACAAAATGCTGAGTACTTTAGGGACAAGATGTTGCTGGTCCAAGCTCAAGACAGTGGAGCAATGTTGAATGAGGAAGAATTGCTATTTCTTGCTGAGGGAAATGCCAGAACTTATGATGCTGATGTGGATGAACAGCCAGTGCAGGGTATGGTCAGAACAATCCCAATGCATTTCAAGTCGCAGACTGTGATGCATTTGATTCAGATGTTGATGATGAACCAACTACCCAGACCATCTTCATGGCTAATATCTCACCAATGGTAACTCCAAGGGTTTCTTCACCTAAACATGCCACTCCTTCCAGGGAATCTATCATCTCAGAGGTATTAAAACTATACGATGATGTTGATGTGCAAAAGATGCACGATAAAGTACAATCAACTGAAATTATTGAATCAGATATTGAAAATATGGGTAATATCAATGTTGTCCCATATGAACAATATGTGAAACAAAATGAAAGTGAAATTGTACCGAGTAATGCATCTTCTGCAGTCAATGATGACTATATTTTTGATGAATTCACTGCATGTGCCCCTGATGATTCTATTATTTCTGAACTAACGCCTATAAAGAACAAGTTGATATATATGAACATCGTGCTAAGTTCGAATTGACCACCCGTGAGCAGGAAATGGATAACCAAATACGTACAGTTATTAGAAAAAGTAATTTTAGAGAAGAAATGTTAAAACAAGAGTTAAACTCCTTACAAGAAAAGTTTACAAAAACTGTTAAGCAAAAGCAAGAACTTTAAGAAAATGTTAAAGTGCTTAAACAAGAATTTAATGCTAAGGAATCAAAACTTTTGAATGACTTTTCCAATTTAAAACGTTGAAAAATAAACTTGAAAACAAACTGTACGTACAAGGGAACACCATTCAGACTGCTCACATGATCACTAAGCATAAAGTCTTAAGCGATAAGCGTAGTATTCCCCTAGTTGAGGAGCCAAATCCCGAGTACTGTAAAAAGGCTAAAACTTGCCATACGATTGTATATGATGGTAATGAGATGCTCAAGCCTAGGCAAACACCATCATGTATTGGAAGCACGAAAGAGGATAGAAAATTAGAAGATGCCTCTAGGGAGAAAATGGATAAGAAGCTAAAAGATCCTCAGTGTAATAAGCAAAACATAACGATCAAACCCCATGATTACACTAAAGAAAATTGGATTTCTCTGAACAAGTTTAAGCCTCAAACTCAATTAACCCCAGAACAAGTTTTTTGGAAAAAAGGCATGGATAAGCAAAAAGCAAATGTACTTGTTGAAACAAACACTCCCCTTAGGAAAGTGCCTCCAGCTACTGTGTATCATCCGAATACACCAATGCATTTAGTTCCTAGAACTCTTCCCACTAAGAGCAAAACCTTAATCAGCCTGTATGTTGTTTATCAACTATTTGTTGATTTTGAGAAGACATGTAAGAAGAGAATCACACCTACAGGGATAACTGAGGGGGAAAGGGGTTTTGAGCAAACTAAAGAATGCTATTTAACTGAGGTCATGCCTTTCTTTAAACAATTAAAAAATCAATTTGAGAGTCTTCAAAAGGGGATAGACTCAGAGATTAAAGAAATGGAAAAGGAATTTGATGAAATGATAGTTGAGGTCAATAATTATGAGCGAGAACTCAAATATAATGAAATTGAAAGGAAGAATCTGCATATCTTAAATGAGAACTTGATATCGAGTTGTGTGGCTCAAGATGTGTTTTATACTATTACTAAGTATTCTATTACTGCTTATCAATTTCATGAATTATTTGTTGCTTTGAAAGTTTTCCATGATCGTGTCATTGAGCTTGAAAACAAAAACTCAAAACTAAATGAGAAAATTGACCAGGATGATCATGATAATTTGGTAAAACACTTTTCTAAGTTGGAAGTTGAACATTTTGATTTGCAACTAAAATATCAACATCTCAAAGAAAATGATAAAACCTCAAACATCAAGATATCCTCGGATGTTCCAGAGTTTGATGCAGTTTTTGAAATAAACAAACGTGACGAACAGATTCAAGCTCACTGTAACACGATCAGAAAGTTGAAAACCCAAATTTCACAATTAAAGGGTGAAAAGAACAATGTGACTGGCTCCCAAATGCCTCCTCCTTTAGATTCTCAATTTTCACAAAACTTTCATCTTCAAAACATCATTAACGTATTACAACAAGAAAATGAGAGTTTTCTAGAAGAAAATGAAAAGGTCAAACGACACTTCAAAGAGTTATACGATTCAATGAAAGTCACTCGTGACAAAAACAATGAAAAAATAACTTCGTTACAAAAGGAAATTGAGAATCTGAAGAGTCAGGTAAAAGGGAAAATGCCACTTGTCTTTAATGAGAATGTTGCATCAAAGGCATCTGCAGATTCTAAATATACTGTGACTGTTAAATACATTCCTCCTCATCTTAGAAATAAGGAACTTGTGTTTCATAACTATTTCTGCCACCTTAAGGATAGTCTTGAATGTGTCCGTGAGATTGTAGAAGAGAATCACATAAATAAGCCACTTGATAGTGAAATTAGGTATGCATGCTTATATGTCAAACGATCTCAGGAGCTGTTAGAATGCTTAAGAGCAACATGCCCTAAATCCTTATGTGAGAAATATAAAGCTGTGATGCCTTGTTCTATGCCTAGTGCTAAGTATGCAACCCATTCTATGCCGAAAGTCAAGCATGTGAGCTTTGATGTGCCTATAAGTACTTCAGATATCAGCAATTCTAGATCAGGAATGCAAAAAGTAGCAAAACCGACTAATGTTCCCATAATTCCCTCTACAGGAGTAATCAGTGGTACAAAAGCAAGCGGGTCAAAGCCTCCAGGCAATACAAAGCAAGATAGGACCTCACAAGCTAAGAGTGATCAATGAAAGAGAGTAGAAGACCACCCTAGGAACATTAAGTTTAATTTGAATAAAACGAATCGTGTTGATTCTAGTATTAGCTATAAGCGTACTGTAATTAATTCGAATTCTGCTACTATTTGCAAAACATGTAATGAATGCTTGATGTCTGGTATTAATCATGAATGTGTTGTGAATGAGATTAGTAAAACTACAAAATCTCCTGTTAAAATGGTTAACACTAGACAACATGATAAAAAGGTCAGAAGACCAAGGAGGAAGAGGGCTAGAAAACATTGGAAACCAACAGGAAGAAAATTTAGTAATGTAGGTTATCATTGGATACTTACTGGCCGTAAATTCAATCTTAATGAGTTGTGCCCTAAATTATCTAGATCAATGCCCATTAGGAAATGGATGCCCACTGGTAGAACTATACCTTTAAGAAGTGAACATACTTTGAATAGATCTACTGCTTCTACTAGCCCGACATCTACCTTTAATTATTTTATTGATTCTGTTTCTGATGTGGATGTTCCAATCTCATTTTCTAACCAAGTGGAACCCATTCTTGCATGGGGATCCCAATTATCCAGTTATCCATTCTTTTCTGTGTTCAACTGCAGGTCGTTCAAATCCTTATGTGGTACTTGGACTCAGGCTGTTCCAAGCATATGACTGGAGACCGCTCGCGGCTCATGAACTTCGTGAGTAAATTTATTGGGACTGTTAGATTCGGGAACAACCATATTGGTGCAATTATGGGTTATGGAGATTATGTTGTTGGTGATAGTGTAATCTCCAGGGTATATTATGTTGAAGGTCTTGGTCATAACCTGTTTTTTGTTGGCCAATTCTGTGATTCCGATCTAGAGGCGGCTTTTAAAAAACATACTTGTTTCGTTAGAGAACTTGATGGTGTGGAAATTTTAAGAGGAACTCATGGTACAAACCTATACACCATCTCTATCGAAGATATGATGAAGTCTTCCCCAATCTGCTTGTTGTCAAAGGCTTTGAAAACAAAGTCATGGTTATGGCATCGTCGTCTCAATCACTTGAACTTCGGCACCATTAATGATCTTTCCATAAAGGACATAGTAAGAGGCTTACCCAGATTAAAGTATGAAAAAGATCATCTTTGTTCAACATGCCAATTGGGAAAAAGCAGGAAATATGCCCACAAACCCAAACCCGCAAACTCAGTTATGGAAGTTCTTCATACTCTTCATCTGGATTTGTGCGGACCTATGAGAGTGCAAACGATAAATGGGAAGAAATATGTATTAGTCATTGTTGATGACTACTCTCGATTTACTTGGGTTAAGTTTTTGAGGACAAAGGATGAAACTCCAGATGTCATCATCAAACTTATCAAACAGCTGGAGGTTCGACTTAACAAGACTGTTAGAATTATTCGAACAGATAATGGCACTGAGTTTGTTAACAAAGAGCTAAGTCAATTTTATGAAAGCATTGGAATCAGTCATCAAAGAAGTGTTCCACGTACGCCTCAACAGAACGGTGTAGTTGAAAGACGAAATCGGACCCTTGTTGAAGCTGCAAGAACAATGCTAATTTACTCAAAGGTTCCAAAGTTTCTTTAGGCTGAAGCCATTGCCACTGCTTGCTACACCCAAAATCGTTCCCTCATACACACTACTCATGGAAAAAATCCATACGAACTTGTCCATAAACGAAAACCTGATCTCTCCTACCTTCGTGTATTTGGTGCTTTGTGCTATCCAACGAATGACGGTCAAGATTTAGGTAAATTAAGAGCTAAGGCGGACATTGGAGTTTTTGTGGGTTATGCACCAAACAAGAAGGGTTACCGAATCTACAACAAAAGAACTCGAGATATCATGGAAACTATTCACGTTACGTTCGATGAGCTGTCTGGGCAAATGGCTCTAGGACAATCAAGTTTTGGACCCGCATCACAACATTCATTAAGTAGTCCCATTAGTTCTTCTCTTGTACAAAATCCCTCACCAGCAATTCCATATGTACCCCCTTCGGAAGATGATTTGAAGAAATTGTTTGATCCAATGTTTGATGAACACTATGAGCCTATTGCTAATGATCAGTCAAATCCATCAACAGAGGTTGCCCCTAACCCAGCCAACGTAGATAACCCTTCAGTTTCTATGTCATTGAGTCAAGAAGCGCCTACTACAGATCACTCATCCTCATCATCAAATCCTCAATCATCATGTGTACATCATGGAAATTTTTCTGGCACCTATGATGGAGATAACCCCTTTGCTACTCCCGAAGATGCTCCATTTGAGAACATATTTGCTCCTGAACCAACTTCAGAACCATCTTCATCAGGAGATCCAAACTCTGCTACTTCAGTTCCTCAACAACAACCACACGAACACCTTAGAAAATGGGCACATGACCATCCATTGGACAACATCATTGGAAACCCTTCTCGTCCAGTATCCACTCGAAAACAACTTGCAACTGATGCCTTATGCTGCTTCTTCAACTCCGTACTATCTAAGGTCGAACCAAAAGACGTTAAAACTGGCATGACTGAAGACAGCTGGTTCAATGCCATGCAAGAAGAAATTCATGAGTTCGATCGACTAGATGTATGGGAATTAGTACCTGCTCCAGACTGTGCTATGATCATTGCTCTAAAGTGGATCTTTAAAGTAAAACTTGATGAGCATGGTGATGTGCTAAAGAACAAGGCTCGATTGGTTGCAAAAGGATACCGTCAAGAGGAGGGTATTGACTTAAGGTTTTGTGAATCGAGAGCATCCTACTCATGTCTATCGCTTGAAGAAGGCCCATTACGGTTTGAAGCAAGCTCCAAGGGCATGGTACGACACGCTATCGAAGTTTCTTGTATCTAATGGATTCAGCAAAGGAGCAGTTGATCCGACATTGTTCACCAGAAAGTTAGGCAAACACTTAATTCACGTTCAAATCTATGTTGATGATATTATTTTTGCCTCGACTGACCCCAATGAATGTGACCATTTTTCTAAGGAGATGGGCTCCAAATTTCAAATGTCAATGATGGGACAAATGTCATTTTTCTTGGGATTGCAAATTTCACAAAGTCCCGGAGGCATTTTTATCAATCAATCTAAATATGCTAATGAAATCTTAAAGAAATTTAGATTTGATTCTTTTGACCCTGTTGACACTCCCATGGTGGAGCGTACTAAACTGGATGAGGACCACTTAGGGATCATGGTTGACCAAACTAAATATCGTAGTATGATTGGGTCCCTGATGTACCTTACTGCCAGCGGACCAGACATTTTGTTCGATGTATGCATGTGTGCTAGATACCAGGCTAAGCCTACCAAAAAGCACCTTGAAGCGGTTTAACGGGTCTTTCGGTATCTCCAAGGAACCATCAACATGGGACTTTGGTACCCGAAGGACACCGGTATGTCTCTAACAGCCTATGCAGATGCTGACCATGCAGGGTGTCAAGATACACGTCGAAGTACGTCAGGAGGTGCTCAGTTTTTGGGTGATAAGACTGTGAGCTGGTCTTCAAAGAAACAAATGAGTACTTCTATATCCTCTATAGAGGCAGAATACATAGCCATGTCATCTTGTTATGCTCAAATCCTATGGATGAGATCCCAATTATCTGACTATGGCTTTGAATTCAGCAAAATCCCTTTGTATTGTAATAACAAGAGTGTCATTGCTCTCTCATGCAACAACGTTCAACATTCAAGAGCAAAGCATATCGACATTCGACATCATTTCATCAGGGAGCAAGTGGAAAACGGTGTGGTGGAACTATATTTTGTGAAGACTGAATATCAGTTAGCAGACATCTTCACAAAAGCTCTTCCTAGAGAACGTTTTGAGTTTATTCTTCCACGACTTGGTCTAAAGAGTCTACAACCGGAAACACTCAAACGTCTTCAAGAGGAAGACGAGGAGTAAAATTTTTTCTTCATCCATCTCTTGTAAATATTTATTCAAAAAAGCAAAATATAAAATTATAAAACCCACAAAAAGAAAATAGAAAAATATAAAATTTCAAAAATCTATAAAAAATCAGAAAATCTTTGAAAAAAAACTAAAAAATATTTTTTTCCCCATTTTTTTATTCTTCGATAACATTTACGGTCTTTGATTTGTCACTCTAAGAATGACACGGGTCTTTAGATGAAGTTCGATTGTATATAAGTTTTTTTATTAAAAAAAAACAACATTTTGAGAGAATGAGAAACAAAGGTATATAGTCATTTCAGACTGTACCCCGTTTTAAAAGAAAGAGCAGAGCCATGCTTTATCTTATTTTTCAAATCTCATGCTCTGATTCTAAAAACAAATGTTTGTCACCAAAAAGACAAATTTTTCCTTCACAAATATTTTTCCTTCTATAAATTTTTCTGAAAAATATTTGTTATCTAATGAAAACTAAATAGCTTTGAAAAATAACTCGGACTCAATTTTTGAAAATCATTTGGACATGTCATTTATCAAAATCTTTACCTCTCAACCAACAACTTATGTCATTGATTGAAGGGCAGAATGATTTCAATTAAATCAAAAGGTTATTTGTCAAACAATTGCAATGTCTTATACAATTGGTTCAGACCTTGGCTAATGTTATGTTTTAATAAGATACTCAAGCATGCTTGAACATTGGAGTTTAAAGTCTCAAAATATGATCCTTATCAGTTAAAATGTTTTTTTTCAAAAGCAAGTCACAATTCTCCTCCAAAGTCTTCAAAATTAATTTAAATCAATAGAGATCACAAATCTCAATGTAGTTGAAATCTGTGATCGGGGGAGAATTTGTGATTTAAACTGATAATTCGACAAATGGTTTTGTAAGTGATTAGCAAGCTCTCCTCCCTACATGTGCCAAACGATTTCAAATTTTCCATGCACATGTTAAGGGGAGAATCTGTATCAAACCAAAAAGGATTGAAATGTGATTGATTTGTCTCTAAGTGCAGGTTCTTCCTCTATGTGTTAAAATATTTCAAATATCTCGATGCACATATTGAGGGGGAGCAACTTCTTGAAAGCCACATCCTTTCCCAAAATTACTTTTAACAAAGTATTTAAAATACTAACTTTGATCAGGAAAGTGATGTCGATATTTTTAGAAAATGTTGATCAAAGAAGTGAATTCTTAATTCTCAATCTGAAGATTTTCAAATCCTCTTGCCTCCATGTGCCAAAACTATTTCAATCATACGATGCACATGTTGAGGGGGAGCTTTTTCTGAAATATCAAAAATAATTCAGGTACAAAATTCTTTGATCATAGATCACAAGTATCTGGATTAATTATTCAAACGGTTTTCAAATGGTTTCAATGGCAGAAGAACAATACCAAAAGGACCGACCAAATTTATTTTATGCATGGAGATATAAGGATGGTTAAGTTAGGTATTCGTTCCCACGATCCCGCCAGAGCCGGAGGGATCTACCCAGGGACAATCCACTAGATAGTGTAGAAGTCCTTAAGTATGATGAAAAAAAAGGAGAAAAGTGAGAAATGGGAAGAGTGCGGACTGAGATAGAGCTAGAACTGGAATAAACCCAACAAGGTTCTAGTTATGAAGTCTCGGTAAGCACTGAAGGGGTTGAAGAATGAAAAAGAATTGAATGTGAAAAGGGTGAAAAGAAATAGCCCTCAAATAATTCAACCTTAGGGCAGAAACCGGGTTCAATACATATGCTACTGGTGGTTACTAAGGTAACACCGGTATTGAAGACAAGACGTCATGGACCCAGTGACACACTGCACTACATCTTCCCAAGCTACTCAAGTTCCTCTTAAAAGGACTTGTTTCATTCTCACAGGGAACCTACATTATCTATCGACTTTCTCTTAGAGATTGTTGATATTGAAGAAGGAGACCCTCTCCCTAGTCTTCGGCATATGAAGCAAATGTGCACTATTGAGTCTAGAGCCACGAGATCATCAATAAATCTCATTAGGACACAAAATTAATGAAGACTTACTTTTTCACACAATGTGGAAAGTGAGATTATATCTTAAGAGTTCTACGCATTATCCTTGTGGTATTGCCAGAACATCTGAGTGATATGTAAAATATGCACGATGAAGATGGAAATTCTTCTAGAGCCAACATCAAACAACCTCTTGGTAGGTAACATGTGATATCTATCCAATAGATCAAACTTGTGACAACTGGATTGAAACAATGGGGCGATTCATTATTGAATCAACCTTGGTCCAGGAAATGGATTGACGGATACCTTTGAAAAACCGGTCGTTGTGCTTAAAATTCTTTTCTCTAGCACATCGACTGTGTATTAATATTTCAAAATAAAAGGTGTTTATGATTGATAATTGATTTTCCTTAAAACCTTCGTTGTATTGCAAAAACACTTTATATTGAGCAGTACACGATTGTTTTTCAAATCTCTTTTCATCAATCATTGAATCTCAATTCGCTGGTCCACTCACTCCGTGTTGTCTTCTTTGAGACGTTCCGGTTTGAGAACGGCTAGAGCAGCTGCGAAACCCTGTCAAGGAGATTCTTCGGAATTATACTTGATCACAGACAGTACTTGTACTGATCAACGGGGAACCGTGGGCCGTGTACCTCAATTCAATGAAAGTGATCAAAGACACTTTCGTGCGCTTTATTGATAACTGTTGTATGCAGGTACACCAAACGTTTGCAGCTGATCAGAATTGAGAGGTCAATCCATAGCCGCATGCTCACACAACACATTCATCTCTAAAGAAATCATGATAAGTGCATCAACGACTCTGATATTTTCACTCCATGCTTCTGCTACGCTGCTGCAAATATCATGAACCAACTAAAGCTTCCGCTACTCTGATGAGAAGAAATCATGATCTAGAATGTGAGCATGTCGGTCCAATGTCACAACATCACATAATGTCAACACTACAAAGGAAGAGTCAGAGATTTATGGAAGCTGATGATCTCAAAGCTGGCTCAAAACTCATCATCATGTGGATCAGTTAAAGACCTCCACTTGGATTAATCAAACATGCAAAACATGAAGAATCAAAGACTATGGGCTACAGAGCAAAGAACTTAAACAAGAATCCAAGAACAATCTTAATGTAATATATGTTTGTATTCAATATAATTTGAGGTGACCTCCCTTAGGGGGAGATTGTTAGGATTTAGAAAATCTAGTTGTTAAAGTGTCGGTCACCTCAAGTATATGTAATCGTTAGAAAGCTCATAGTCGTAGTTATTTAATGTTAGTTGGTATTTAGTTAAGTAACACCGTGGAGGACGGACGGGTCTTTACCCACTGTATGCCTGATCCACAGCCCGTAGGAGGCGTATTGTGTAAGATACTATAAATACCCTCTACCTCCCAAGGTAGAGGGTTGGAGCTCATAATAAGATTTTTCTTTCTCTCTATAAGTTCCCTAAACCTCTAAACTTTCTCTCTCTAAAACCCTTAAGTCATACGCCTCATTAGTGCAGGTATTGATGTGTTTATGAAATCCAATATGTTACAAGGTAGTCCTTACTAAGTTGCAGATACATCGATCTTTCACTACATGGGATGGCTCAAAGTATGGATAACTAAAGGACAAATATCTTCTGATTCAGGAGATCAGGCTAGTCAAAGTTGATGTACATGCATAATGGCGTCTGTAGATAACACTTCAGGCCCCGTTCCTCAAAGAAAAGAAAGGTGTTGTCACACCCCCAAATTACCTGTTTTGCAGCGGAATGGAATACCTGGGGATGACTGTCAGAGCATCAAAGTTACAGTTATATCGAACGACCTAAAGTGTCATTTTGAAAATATCGTTTGATTAAGTAAAATAATCAGAGTTTACAAAACATAGGTCCCAAAAGATTTCCAATGTACCAAAATGAGTTTGTTACAATCAAACGATAGTTAAGTGCATAAAATATATGTGAGATGTGTCAACACCGCGACTCTATGATAAGTCCACATGCATGCCATGAAGTGAATGCCTTAGATACCTGAGATAAAACATGCTAAAAGTGTCAACAAAATGGTTGAGTGAGTTCATAGAGTTTGTTTAACATGTAAAGCTTTTAAAGAACGTTCATGCAGCAAAGGCCAAGTTGTTGGTCATTGAGAATAGTCCACAAAGCAAAGGCATTGTAAATCCACTCAGTTCCAAGTTCCGCACATACAAAACTTGCAACTTGTGTGTTCACAACCCACTGCCAAAAGTAGTATGTCTAGTAGTCAAGTATACGTTGTCATAATAGTTCACCATTTAGCACCACGTATATAATAATGTATGCCAGGCAAAGCCCCTAGAATAAATAATATGCGTCCCATAACATAGTGAACGAGAGGTTGGCCTACCTCTAATAGCGCTATCCATACTACCTACTAATAGGAGACTAACAATGCGAATGTACGAACAGTACATCATACAACTATTATATACAATTAAGAACACTCCGAACATGGGAGAATTTGCACTGCTTCGAACAAGGGAGACTTTGGGTCAAGGACGCTCCACCAAAATGGCGAGACTTGGTATTGCTCCGTTCACATAGGGAGACTTGGTATTGCTCCGTTCACATAGGGAGACTTTTAGGGTCATAGCACGTACGGTTCAATAAGTTCAAACAAGTCATAAGTTCGTAATTAAGTTCACGTGTTCCATTCAAAAGTTCGTAATTAAGTTCAAGAGTTTAAGTCGAGTTCAAAAGTTCAAAACAGTCAAAGAGCTCAAATAATATCATAAAAGGTCCAAATCTATTTAGAAGAGTTCAAATATATATGTCGAAGGATTCAAAATCAAGGAAGGTGGTTCAAATAATAGTGTTCATAACATAGTAATCAATTTAGTTCAGACATAATCTACTTACTAGCATAAGTAGTGAAACAACAGTTATTTAAGTTCATATAAGTGTAAAGTAAAAGCAAGTAGTTGAGCATGTATCTCTCCCGAAGAGTTTATAAAACAATTAAACGAGTAAAAGTGGGGCTACGAACTCACCTGATGCAATGATTATGATGACAAAAGTAGATACACTGAAATAAGGTGCAATCTCTATCCGCAACCTAATATGAATGATATGATCTAATATAAGTCTTGAAACAATGTCGTGCATGCAAACTCATATAATATCCATACCACTTGTACATTTGAAAATAAAGTTTATCGTCGAGAAATAAGTTTATAACGTCTTGTCAAGTTATAAAATACTTTACAAGTACTTACGTTGAAACAACATCCTACAATAGTTGTTAAGTGATAAATCAAGAAAATATAGTTTATGAGTAGTTTTTGGAAAAGTTTGAGTATCGTATATTATTCGTTATAACTTCGTTTGACGAACGGTTGAATCTTTTGGAAAATAGGCTAGGTGAACTCGCTTTTACTTGTAGACATCGTTTTCTCAAAAGTACTCTATCGATATGAAAAACGGCTCCAAACATGGTCACTTGCGATAACCATTTTGGTCTAATAGAAAATATATGAGTTAATACTAATGAAAATAGTTACGATAGCCATAATTAAAACGCGTGTAACTTATTCGTTATAGCTTCGTTTTCTACGTTCTATATATCATCGGATTCATGTTAGTACGTACTAATATACTTTTGATAAGTCGACTCATTTAGATTATGCTTAAAACTCATTTTTGCCCCTTAAATAACCCTTGACAGCTTGTATTTTTCAGAAAATTAGTTTTCGTCGTTAAACTTGAAAATAGCGTAACTTCTTCGTTATAAACCCGTTTTAACCCGTTCAAGCGACCACAGTTTCGTTTTAAAGTATATTTTCTGAAAGTATAACCCAAAATAATCCATGACCTGTTGAAATTTCCAGATTTTACAATTTTGGACAGACCTCAATCTTGTGTTGTCGAAAATGATTTTTCTAGTTCAAAGCTTGTACTAAACCCTTCCAATCAACACCAAAGCTAATCTAAACTTACCATACACCTTCTTAGGGTGTCATGGGTTCCTAAAATTCATCAACAATGATAGGTTTCATGGGAATAATTATAGGATGATTAAAACTTAAAATATGTAATAAAAACAAGTAAAAGTGGTATGAATCATAGAGTACTTGCATGTTTTTCTTACCAGATAATAAAAATAGATCATATATGATTATAAAAAAGTAGTAAAAATTATTTAGAACTTACTTGAGTGATGAAGGGATTTTTGAGCTAGAAAACTTAATTAATCTTTAGGTTTTTATTTCAAAACCTTGAAATAGATTACTAATAGGACTTGTCTAACACTTGATCTTGAAAAATCTATGGTTTCTTCGTCTTGATCTTGCCATGGCCGAACCACAAGAATGAGCAAGAGAGAGTTTCTTGCCTCTTACACCTTTTTATTATGTGTTGCTATGTGTTTTGTGTTTAGTGTAAATTGTATAAAATGCAAATATCTAGCACAAGGGTATCATGGTCATTTAGGTAGACAAATCAAACTTGGTAACTTCCATGACAAGGGGGGGGGGGGGCGGCAATATCGGATAAGATGGAAGAGTTGATGTATTTTGATGATTTAAATGCATTTAAGTTTAAGTATAATGTATATTTGGTACATATAATTAATTATTAAGTGTAGCGTTAGCTAGAAATCGATTTTAACGGAACAAAATAAAATATATCGAAGTCATAAAAATTATAAAAATACATTTCTCGCAAGAATTGAGTGAATAAATAATTATCGAATAGAATTTACGAAAACCGTCGTAAATATATATATATATATATATATATATATATATATATATATATATATATATATATATATATATATATATATATATATATATATATATATATATATATATATATACACCAAAATAAATTTAAAACATCGGGTAACTAATAATATAATTTTTATAGTCTTAAAATGAGTATAAAAATATATCTGGACAATTGTCGGAGGTGTCAGATCAATTATTCAAAATCAGTGATCGTGCGATAGCGTTTATTTAATAAATAAATATACGTTAAGAAAATATGCAAACCTATGCATGAGCTAATATGCAGATGATGTTACTGATGATATGTAGACTAAATCTAGTCTATATGTAGTGTTCTCAATGATGTTTCATGAATACGCAGCTAAACCCTTACGGTTATGCGAATTTCATACTCGTAAACCTAGTTTACGAAAAATGATAAATAAAAATCATGAATGTAAATTTTTCTCCGGGAATGAATAGTATTTTGTGAATAGTAAAATTTTGAAATAACCTCTCAAAATATCAAATTGACTTCAAAAATGATGAATAGTAAAATGATGAATAGTAACCGATGAATAGTAAATTCCCGAGATGAATAGTAAATTTTTTTAAAGTTTTCAAAATCACCAGAAATTGAGAATTGTGACATTCTTCCCCTGTTAGAGGAATCACGTCCTCGTGATTCAATTATTGATAACTATAGTTCGAACCTCGACAAGAGTTCTAAAAGTTCATGCTCGTGTGTATAGTCTAAATGATTATGTCAATGCTCATGTATATGGGTTTCTCATCTAACTAGGTACGTTCTTGGGCTATCGTGACCACTACCCATTTTAAAGACATGCTCTCTTATGGTTAGGTTTGATGAGGCAAGCTTTCCCATTCTCGAGCAAAACCCTCAAAAGACTTTTAGGTAACCGATTTTTACTTAATCTCACAAATCATCAAACAAGAACTGTCATGAGATTAGGCTAAATCGGTTTGAGTAAAAACTTGATTCTAGCATCAAACAAGAACTGTCACTCAGATCAAACTGGAAACAAGTGGTTTGAAGAAAATCTTTTAAAAATTTGGCTCGATTACGGAATTGCTTACACATATGAGACTACTACTCCCTTCATTGCATGATTCTTCCTAAATTAGACATAGGTGATCAGGCTATGTATAATTTAGGAGTAACTATGCAATGCTTGGACTAATCGACTCATATGATGTTTGGTGTTGAGTCAACTGATGTTAAAATTGTGATAGGGAATGACAAGGCATTCTCCACATTGGGGTATGAAGAAAGGATAATGGAATGGGTATCTGAAGACTTCTATGGGACAATCGATGTGAAATAAAAACAAATAATCCACATAATGTGCGTACAAAACCGCATGTATAATGAGTATGCACTTATAATGATATGATGAGATGCTATGATGATGTAGTTATAGTCTAGGGTCAATGATGCAACCTAGTTCTCTATAACTCTTTCTCTGATACCATTCTGTCACACCCCCAAATTACCTGTTTTGCAACGGAATGGAATACTTGGGGGATGACTGTCATAGCATCAAAGTTACAGTTATATCGAATGACCTAAAGTGTCGTTTTGAAAATATCGTTTGATTAAGTAAAATAATCAGAGTTTACAAAACATAGGTCCCAAAATATTTCCAATGTACCAAAATGAGTTTGTTACAATCAAACGATAGTTAAGTGCATAAAATATATGTGAGACGCGTCGACACCGCGACTCTATGATAAGTCCACATGCAAGCCATGAAGTGAATGCCTTAGATACCTGAGATAAAACATGCTAAAAGTGACAACACAATGGTTGAGTGAGTTCATAGAGTTGGTTTAACATGTAAATCTTTTAAAGAACGTTCATGCAGCAAAGGCCAAGTTGTTGGTCATTGAGAATAGTCCACAAAGCAAAGGCATTGTAAATCCACTCAGTTCCAAGTTCCGCACATACAAAACTTGCAACCTGTGTGTTCACAACCCACAGCCAAAAGTAGTATGTCTAGTAGTCAAGTATACGTTGTCATAATAGTTCACCATTTAGCACCACGTATATAATAATGTATGCCAGGCAAAGCCCCTAGAATAAATAATATGCGTCCCGTAACATAGTGAACGAGAGGTTGGCCTACCTCTAATAGCGCAATCCATACTACCTACTAATAGGAGACTAACAATGCGAATGTACGAACAGTACATCATACAACTATTATATACAATTAAGAACACTCCGAACATGGGAGAATTTGCACTGCTCCGAACAAGGGAGACTTTGGGTCAAGGACGCTCCACCAAAATGGCGAGACTTGGTATTGCTCCATTCACATAGGGAGACTTGGTATTGCTCCGTTCACATAGGGAGACTTTTAGGGTCATAGCACGTACGGTTCAATAAGTTCAAACAAGTCATAAGTTCGTAATTAAGTTCACGTGTTCCATTCAAAAGTTCGTAATTAAGTTCAAGAGTTTAAGTCGAGTTCAAAAGTTCAAAACAGTCAAAGAGCTCAAATAATATCATAAAAGGTCCAAATCTATTTAGAAGAGTTCAAATATATATGTCGAAGGATTCAAAATCAAGGAAAGTGGTTCAAATAATAGTGTTCATAACATAGTAATCAATTTAGTTCAGACGTAATCTACTTACTAGCATAAGTAGTGAAACAACAGTTATTTAAGTTCATATAAGTGTAAAGTAAAAGCAAGTAGTTGAGCATGTATCTCTCCCGAAGAGTTTATAAAACAATTAAACGAGTAAAAGTAGGGCTACGAACTCACCTGATGCAATGATTATGATGACAAAAGTAGATACACTGAAATGAGGTGCAATCTCTATCCGCAACCTAATATGAATGATATGATCTAATATAAGTCTTGAAACAATGTCGTGCATGCAAACTCATATGATATCCATACCACTTGTACATTTGAAAATAAAGTTTATCGTCGAGAAATAAGTTTATAACGTCTTGTCAAGTTATAAAATACTTTACAAGTACTTACGTTGAAACAACATCCTACAATATTTGTTAATTGATAAATCAAGAAAATATAGTTTATGAGTAGTTTTCGGAAAAGTTTGAGTGATCGTATATTATTTGTTATAACTTCGTTTGACGAACGGTTGAATATTTTGGAAAATAGGCTAGGTGAACTCGCTTTTACTTGTAGACATCGTTTTCTCAAAAGTACTCTATCGATATGAAAAACGGCTCCAAACATGGTCACTTGCGATAACCATTTTGGTCTAATAGAAAATATATGAGTTAATACTAATGAAAATAGTTACGATAGCCATAATTAAAAAGAGTGTAACTTATTCGTTATAGCTCCGTTTTCTACGTTCTATATATCATCGGATTCATGTTAGTACGTACTAATATATTTTTGATAAGTTGACTCATTTAGATTATGCTTAAAACTCATTTTTGCCCCTTAAATAACCCTTGACAGCTTGTATTTTTCAGAAAATTAGTTTTCCTCGTTAAACTTGAAAATAGCGTAACTTCTTCGTTATAAACCCGTTTTAACCCGTTCAAGCGACCACGGTTTCGTTTTTTAAAGTATATTTTCTGAAAGTATAACCCAAAATAATCCATAACCTGTCGAAATTTCCAGATTTTACAATTTTGGACAGACCTCAATCTTGTGTTGTCGAAAATGATTTTTCTAGTTCAAAGCTTGTACTAAACCGTTCCAATCAACACCAAAGCTAATCTAAACCTACCATACACCTTCTTAGGGTGTCATGGGTTCCTAAACTTCATCATCAATGATAGGTTTCATGAGAATAATTATAGGATGATTAAAACTTATAATATGTAATTAAAACAAGTAAAAGTGGTATGAATCATAGAGTACTTGCATGTTTTTCTTACCAGATCATAAAAATAGATCATATAAAAAGAGTAGAAAAAATTATTTAGAACTTACTTGAGTGATGAAGGAATTTTTGAGCTAGAAAACTTAATTAATCTTTAGGTTTTTATTTCAAAACCTTGAAATAGATTACTAATAGGACTCGTTTAACACTTGATCTTGAAAAATCTATGGTTTCTTCGTTTTGATCTTGCCATGGCCGAACCACAAGAATGAGCAAGAGAGAGTTTCTTGCCTTTTACACCTTTTTTATTATGTGTTGCTATGTGTTTTGTGTTTAGTGTAAATTGTATAAAATGCAAATATCTAGCACAAGGGTATAATGGTCATTTAGGTAGACAAATCAAACTTGGTAACTTCCATGACAAGGGGGGGGGCAATATGGGATAAGATGGAAGCGTTGATGTATTTTGATGATTTAAATGCATTTAAGTTTAAGTATAATATATATTTGGTACATATAATTAATTATAAAGTGTAGCGTTAGCTAGAAATCGATTTTAACGGAACAAATTAAATATATCGAAGTCATACAAATTATAAAAATACATTTCTCGCAAGAATTGAGTGAATAAATAATTATCGAATAGAATTTACGAAAACCATCGTAAATATATATATGTATATATATATATATATATATATATATATATATATATATATATATATATATTATATAACAGGAGGCGTTACACGTAGATAATGCCACGTAAACGCCACCTCATTGCCCAGTAATTGTTTTTAGTGACATGTCGTCACATTAGTCCACCTAAGCAATAATATTTAATTTTCGGATTTTATGTATTAATTTCGGATTTTTAATAATTATTTTTATTTTCAAAATTTTATTATAAAAACTAAGATTTTGTTTTAAAATTTTGTCACTTGCAAGGATTGAACCTAGGGTGTTTGTATCATTAACTAAGATGTTATGTATTAATTTCGGATTTTTAATAATTATTTTTATTTTCGAAATTTTATTATAAAAACTAAGATTTTGTTTTAAAATTTTGTCACTTGCAAGGATTGAACCTAGGGTGTTTGTATCATTAACAAGCATGATAACCACTGGACCAACATACTTTTTTGATTATATTTTGCAAGAACAAATCTATAAACCTACACAACCAGTTAATACCCATTTTAATTTAATGAGATAACTATAAAAATCTTGAAACTCATTATCTATTCCTCTAAAATCATCCTTGATGGCTGTATATTATGCGAAGTTGATCGAGATTTTCTCAATTTCTTCTAGCCATCTTTATCATGCTAATGCATGGTTCAAACTTTTCCTACGTCAGAAAAGCTTCAATAAGAACCTAAACCAGAAAGATTTGCAGTTAATAGCATCATCAGTTGTTATTGCGGAAGGTAATTGCCTATTTTAAATATATTTTATGTAGTTAATGGATTGTTTGCTTTCTTAGGACCGTATCCTTTTTCTCAGCGAATCTTTGTCAATTTCAGACCTTTATTGGCCAACTTATTTTTTATGTGGCACTGGAAACCGTATACATATTGTCAAGGTTGACGATTACCTCAAAGTAATACCTTAAATAAACTTTTTATGATTTTAGAGGAATACTTTTTTATGTAATTAACTGTTTCACGAAGTTTTTATTGGTTTGTCCTCCTTGACCATGGGTAGTAAAATAGGTTCCATACAAGCTACTGAAATTGCCGAAGGTCAATTGGATCCTTCTACCATGAAGAGGTTTAATGTGTTACCCAGTTCTAATACTCAACGAAAGCCATTGGTGTTCAAGAAGCCATCCCAACAGTTACCAATCCAACTTCATAATGGGATCTTGAAACAGGAAAGAACCACAGATAGCTGCTTTACTGTTGTCTCGTCTCAGAAAACAGGAACCAAAAGAATTACAGGCAAGTTTCCAATCCAATTTTGCATAAATATGGTAGTTGAATATGTGCAACAAGCCTGTGAGCTAACCTAGACCAAGGTAATACTATGTTCTTAAACATGACAGAAACAGGTATGAGTTTTACTACTTACAGTTAGCGACATGCTTATGTGTGTCAGCATCTTTACTGATACATGGATACAATTGTACACTAAAACAGGGATTGACAGTGGCGAACTTACGGTCTTGGAAAGCCATGTCGTTTATTCTTTGAGCCAAGCAAAGACTGCCACTCGCTTTTACATAGTGCAAAGCACAAGATCAATAAACAAGGATAATTGGGTCCCTATTCAAGATGCTATTTATAGGTTAGCACTGGTTGTTAATTTCTTTTGTAGAACCTTAAGGCCTTGGTTGCTTATTTAAGCAAGAGAAATGAACTGAATATTAAGGGTTGTTTGGTTTGAGGTGCGTATAGGTTCAATAGTGTTTAGGTATGGATTTGGTACCCATATTATAGTGTTAAGATATATGGATTGTTATAACATGGCTTTGCTGTCCTATTATTATGAAGCTTACAAGGTCCCGTGGTAACGAAGAGTGCGGGAAGTTGGGTGATTAATCCTGCTGTTGAGTACTATTACCTACTTCCTTACGCTGACATTGTATCAAAGTTTTTCTCAAGGTAAAAATCAAACTGAAAAACGCAAAGTGTGGCAGTTTAGTTTTCTTTTTGGTTTAATATAATATGTTCTGGTGCAGAGGATCAAATGGATTACCACATCAAGCGATAGAGGGAAGTGCGCCGCCTAATATCATTCTAGGCTCACTGAAGTCATGTAATAATGTGGAAGTTAAGTCAAAGTCGAACTCGGTAAATGTCAACGTCAGTAGTATAAGTAAAGAAGAACCTCGTGACAACAAAGTTGCCAAAAAGAAACATGAATCCATTAAACAGGATACGAATACTATTGCTGCCACTACTCTTGAACCTGTTGACAAGGTGGCAGATGATGTCAACACTTCTGTGTCGATTAAAAGCCCCTTTGACCAAAAAGTCACAGAAACAGAATATTCTACTGGCAACAGGATCATGGGTGCTAACATTGCTAATGTGAACGGGTTAAATGATCAAATAGGATACTACTACTACCACTACTGTTGAACCTGCTAGCAAGGTGGCGGATGATGTCATCATCTCTGGGTCGATTGAAAGCCCCTTTGACCAAAAGTAAAAGAAACATAAACTTCTACTAGCAATAGGATCACGGGTGTTAACATTAATAATGTAAAGCAGGATGATTCGTGTAAAGTGAGTGGTGAAAACAAACACAATATCAACGTATATCAAAATAACCGTTAAATCCGACAAATCAACCTTTTAGGAAAAGGGTTAACGTGCCAAACCTCACGAATGTGATAAAAGTGATACCGGAAAAGTGATTTCCCGGGTCGTGTCCCAACGAGGTGTGAATGGAAGGATTCGTTGAGTATCGTGATTTGAACTTGAATTGGTTTTTAATGATTTGTTTGTTTTGAGTTACGTTTCTACAAATTAATTAACGGGAAGGTAATTAAGGCAAGGGAACCCTAATAAACTAAAAATAAACTATCACTAAGCCTAATGAATGATAAAACGAAGCTACACTAAGTCCTAGGGTGCTAAAACTAAAAAACGTAAAAACCGAGAAACAACCCGAGCCATAAACGTAAAAGTTTTGCAATTTAAGGGCTACGGGTGTGAAATCAATTTTCCTACGTTCTAAATGACCAAAAATGATTTTAGGAAAAAGCCGGGTAATTTTTCGACTTTTATTTTATTTATTACGAATTAAAAACTATTTTAATCTATTTAATTAATTAAAAATACTAAACAATTTTATAAAAATCTGAAAAATTCACAAAAGCTACTTTGCTTAGTGCTGGATCTAAGGAAATTAAGAAAACAGGTAGTTGCTATTGGAAATAAGCAGTAAATAAGCTGAAAAGGAAAATTAATTAATTTATCTAATTTTATCAAAAATTAAGCATTATTTATTTTATTTTCAGCTTTTTAATGGGCCGAAAAAGGATTTTAGTAAAAACCAGTAAATCTTGCATCCTTTTAACTAAAGTGTGGGCATCGGGAATTTAACGTTTTGAAAATGCAAATACCGAGCCCAACAAAGAGCCAAAAATGCAAAAAATCAAAATCGTGGGATCCTGAATCACATCGAAGCAAAATAGTAAGTAATCCGAATCACTATCAAATAAAAATCAAATAATCC